>NAGG01000263.1:0-21511 GCA_003031705.1 Calonectria naviculata
GGGTTGGGCGGGCGACTCGGAGAGCCTCCGTGGGGTCTCTGAAGAGAGAGTGTGTTGGTGGTTGTTCAAAGGAGTGAACGAAGGTCGTCTTTGGAGAGAGAAAGAAGGAAAGCGAGAGCAACCAAAAAAACGGTTGTCTCTTTTTTAAAAACCACCGACTAAGGAGTGACGGGTTGTGTTGGACAAAGATGGAGAATGCACAAACCACGGACGGCGGCGCTCATTCATATACAACAAGCGCCTCTCTCATCCAGTCGTCGCCGCAGAACCGGCGCTATCGAAAACCAAACAACTTTCCGGCCAACGGGAGTCCCGCCACAGTCGAGGAACGCGTCTACGCCGAAAGGAGCGCCACTACGGCGCACCAGAACCTGTGGCCGCGACAGCTGTGCGGAAATGGAAAGCAGCGACAAACTCTAGCGACGGGACCAGACTGGCGGCACCACCCACTGGTTCGTCCAGCCCCGATTACTGAACGTAAATTGAGGTGCTAGCGACGAGCTTCGGTGGCTCGCGAGAGCGCCTCACCCACCGCAGAACATAGTCCAGACACACACCCAAGTGCGTCCAGAGCGGTCGGCCAACTCAAGCCCACCACGGCTGCCGCAGCATCAGGGCGTCCGTCAGGTCTCCTAGGCCCAGCGCCGGCGCGGGGTGGTCGCGCCCTGTCCCGCCATGGTGGTATCTATGGGACGGCGACGGCCTCATGTCACACAATAATTCCCCTGCAGTAGCCCGATTGTGGGAGCCGATGGAACATGGACGCCGGACATTTACGTGCCCACCAGGATCTTAGTGGACGCCACCGCATCGCACACTAGGGCGCCTAGCCTAAGCGCCTCTTACAGAGATGGGCCAGAGATGGCTGCTTGGCGGCGGTGTGGCTCCCGGGAGGTTTCAGCTGTGCATGTCGTCCCGTAGCCGAATTAGGCATCTGGGGCTCGACGCACACCCCCTACCCCCCCTGCGGGGGTCCCTGAGGTGAGGGTCCCTCTTCGGGGTGCGCGACCGACGCTTGTTGCTGAGTCGGCCTGCAGAAGTTTCTGTCTGCGCTTTCGAGTCAGGAAGCTTAGCAGAATGGGAAGCAAGGTGTTGGCCGCATTTGCAAGCGTGGATGGGAGGGCTTGGACGGCTTTAGCCATGCCATGTGCGTCCGAATAGCCCGGATCGTCGACGGGCCCTTGGGAATTGATCGACACGAATCGGGATCGGGGTTTCCCTTGGCTTGCTGGGCCCAGCATCCTGGGCCGGTAGTATTTGCAATTCGCCCTTTACGAGAGTCAGTTGAAAGTCGCAGCGGACCCCGGTCAAGCGAGCCACTGTCGTTCACTACATCTGCCTCGCTGCTCGCACTTTCAGCCCTTTTTTCCTTTTGGGCTGCTGGAACAAGACCCTATAGTTTAACCCATACACTCTTTTCACCACGGGTGCCTACCAGTTCGGCCTCGAGACCCGCTACCCGAGACGGAGCTGGGAATCGAGAGCAAGCATCATGATGGACAAGTCGGAGAAGGTGGACGAGAAGTCCTACAAGCAGTCCTGGCCGCTATGGAAGCAGTTTGCCGTCGCCGGTCTGGCCATTGTCATCCTCGTCCCCCTCATCGTCGGCGTCATCGTCACGGTGACACACAAGGGAAGTGATGGCGACCTGTCAAATACCCACTTCTGGAGGCCCAGAGCCGGCGACTCGTGGCAGATTGTGCTGCAGAAGCCCATTTCGGTGGCCAGCAACGGCATCGTGTCACCCGACGTGAGGGTGTACGACCTGGACATGTACGACAACGAGGCCGAGACCTTCCAGAGCCTGCAGAAGAAGGGCAAGCACGTCATCTGCTACTTCAGCGCGGGATCATGGGAGAACTGGAGAGACGACAAGGACGAGTTCCACAAGTCGGACATCGGAAAGGTCATGGACGGCTGGCCCGATGAGAACTGGCTCAACACCCGCAGCGTCAACGTGCGCAAGATCATGAAGAAGCGCATCGCGTACGCTGCATCCAAGGGTTGCAACGCCATCGACCCCGACAATGTCGACGGATTCGTAAGTATACGCCCTCTCACTCTCCCTCTTTTCTCTCACCGTTCTTTTTTTGTGGCTCTCCATGCACTGCACGGTTCGAGCTGCATATATCGGCTGCAAGCCTCTTTCTAAAAGTTCCCCATGTGCTAACCAGCTCGCTTCCAGCAAAACGACAATGGCGTCCACCTGACAAAGGCGGATGCGATTGACTACGTCAAGTTTCTCTCCAGGACGGCAGCCTCGTACAACATGTCTACGGGCCTCAAGAATGCTGGGGACATCATCTCCGACGTCCTCGATTACGTTCATTTTTCAGTCAACGAGCAGTGCTCGGAATACTCAGAGTGCGCCTCGTTTGCACCCTTCATCAAAGCCGGCAAGCCGGTCTTCCACATCGAATACCCCGACGGGGCCCCCAACAAAATGTCCACCGCGACGGTCGACAACATCTGCTCAAACTCGGGCAACGCCACCGGCAGCGACGGATTTAGCACGGTCATTAAGAAGATGAACCTCGACGGCTGGGTCGAGTACTGCACTGACAAGAAGTCCTACGTCACTGACCTGGACACTACTGTGACGACGGAATAAAAATACGACTAATAATTTTAGAATGGCGCGGTTGTTTGACTACTGGCGGTGGGCTTGAACGGCCTTTGTTTTTTTCATTTTAGCGTGCACACACTACATGACATCATCCGACAGGAAAAAGTTCCCTTGACTACCTCTCTGTATAACCGATATAGACACATAGACTTACTCACTCGAGAATTCTCTGTAAATAATTATTACGACTCGTTCATAATGACGACTAAAAAAAAAAATCCCCATTGCTTACTTGATCACACCAATCGATTCCTTCCCCCCTTTCTCCACGGCACGTTGCAGTCATTTCTCGATCCCACAGACTCCTCCTTCCCCCCCTCACATTCCCTGCAGCCCGCCCAATACGAACCACACCAACACCCTTCGAAATTTCTTCAATGCCCACATATTGTCGTACCTCATTGGGTGCTGCGACGCAGGATTAATTAAGTTGCACCAATGCCTGCGCTCCTTGGCTGAGACATGGCCCAGTTGTGGGGGTAATCCTTGGGCCCATGCCGTGGCTCCTTGGGCCATCCTTGGCCAGCCTTGGCGGTGCAGGGTTAAGATGAGATACGCGGAATAAAACGTTGCTTTCCCGACCGCCTGCCGCAGCCTTCCCACGATGGATGCAGAACTTTAAAAACCTCGTATCAGTGGCGTCGACGCAACTCTCGGACCCCTTAACAATGTGACGGTAGCAAGGATGCCATGGTACGATGTTTGCATCCCTCATCAATAGGAGACTATGGTAAAATAATAATATAAAAAGACGTCTATTTTATGCTATGCCCGCCCCCATGCTCTATAGGAATTATGCTACAGGAAGAAACTAAGAAATAAGCAGTGGATGAAAAATTTCCCACCTTTTCCGCTCCGGCGTGCCGCGGCGCGGGGACAATACGCTTATACATATAGCCGAAGAGGGACCGTACCGTTGCCTCCATGTGGGTTTAATTGTTGGCCCTACTTGTCCACGCAGCCCCGCAGCCCCTCGGCCTGCCTGGCCCACATGACGGGCCACTCGGTATAGCCTCCGCCGTCCTGCTCAGTGAGATGGAGTCCGCCGAAACCGAGCTCGCGAATGTACTTGCACAGCTTCGATGCCTCGTCGAGGTCCCCTGAGAGCGAGTGGACCATTGCGACCGCCTGCTTACGCAGATCCGGCGGCATTGAGTTGAGGCTCTGCTGGATGTCACGTGTCTTCCAGTGCTTCTCTGACTGTTCGAACACGACCACCCAGTCTGCTTTTCTGAAGAAGGCACGGTTGACCACGACACCAGGGTTATAGATGACGAATGCTTGGCGCCCTAGGCATGTTTGCCACGTCGATTTGGTGTGGTCGGATATAGCGTCCAAATACCGGACCATGCCCGGCTCGGATGGCGTCTCGTCGATGAAAATGCCTTCCAGCCTAAAAGTGTCGTTCCAACCACGGTAGATGTCAACGTCACGCAGCACCTCAGCCATGGGTCGCTTGCCGTACGTGGAATGCACGTAGCCGACAGGTCGAATGTTTGGTATGGCATTCATCCTGTGCAGAACGGCAACGTAGCTGGCGTCCGGCAGCGCGTCTGGTCCCGGTCCGTTGCAGGGGTTGACAACGGTGACGAATAGCACATCGGGGTTGGCCTGCGCCACGGTAAAAAGTGGTTCCCACGCGTGCTCGAGAGGATAGATGTAGAGTGGGATGAGGACGACGGGCTGCTCGGCTGCAGCCACCTTAATCGGGCGTGTGACGCTTGCACCCATCTCGATTCGGTTTCAGGGACCGTCAGGGACCGTCAGGGGAGGCGCAAAGACGAAACAGAGGTGCAGTGAAGGTATACCGAAAGGGGACGCTGAAGGCTGTCTGGCAGTACAAAGATAGAATAGGGAGTGGTTGATGAAGAGTGTCAAGTGTCAGGTGATGGGATGATATAGCCTCAATGGGAGAAAAATAGGGCGACGAAGAAATTAATTGGGATGAGCGAGGACCGACTGGGGTCGCGACGCAATGTCTCACCTTTACAGCGGTTCCGGTGGGTGGCCAGGCGAGAGGGAGAGGAATGGCGGAGCCCAGGATGGCCGTACCCACGGGATGGCAAGGCTGGAGAGGAAGGAAAAAATTGAACAAGAAAAAAGGAGGACAGCTCTAGGGTACCCGAAGGGTGACGGGCCCAAAGGTAAATCTCACGGTTCAGTGGTGCGCCGTTGCGAGGGTGGACCGGTGTATGGGATTTGTCATGGGCCTGGCCCAACCGTAGTTAACGGAGCCCACAGGGGGCCAACAGAGCCTGGTCTGCTGAATGAAGGCACCGTCTGCGCTCGCTTGCGTCCGCGCACGGCTGTCCCGCGCGCAGCCGTGGTGAGAGAGCCCTTCCCTTCTCTCCCCCCTGCTGCGCCCTCAAGTAGCTAGGGCCCAGAATGCATTAGCGTCGATCTAGGCCATAGGTACCGTGCCGCTGGGGCGTTTTAGGCGCGTTCTAGCGCGGGACAGTGATGCGTAACCCTCCCAATCTCCAAGGGGCCTCAAGGGGGGCGCATGCCGGCAAGGGGGGGCCTGGTGCGCCTTGGGCTGGACTACTCATGTATGGGAAGAGAGACGGTTCCTTCGGGAATCGAGCTGCCATCGCCTAGCATATCCTGTTTAAACACCACCGCAGCCTAACTTTAATGGGACCTCTTGGCATACCGCACGCTTGCGCGGGAAGTCGTTGCTTTTCCCACCCAGTTCTTTGGGGGGTTGGCGGAGATGACCTCTGCCCGCCAGCGAAATTTTTTCACGCAAAGGATCGATGACGTACGGCAGTTGTCGAATACGATATGACGTCGATGCGTTGATGCGTTGTTCCCCAACGTCGAGTGCCGATCTCTATCAATATCTCGTATTCTAGAAGTTTGGCACAGATGCCGAGACAAGCATAAACCATGGACGTCAAAAAAAGGGCGAATCCGCAAACGTCTTTTGGGGTCCTGACTCGGACGAACCTGATTGGGCGCATTCCGCACCGTGCCCCGCAATGGAAAAAAAGCAACTCGTAAAAATGGATAACTTGATTCCTACTGGTCAGATAGCGGCCACTGCCCCTCCTTTCTCCTAGGATGTTGATTCTACGGCTGTTGTCACATATTGCCTACAAATCAGCTGGCCTTGGCCCTGCGCTCGTTGGCCTTGGCTGCACAATTTCTTTCACACCCATGCTGCAATCTCATGTGCCAAGGCAAATCATGCTCTCGTATTTTTTTTCCGCATAGGCTTCTGTCTGTCGTCTATCCTTGTACGTAAAATGATGTGGCAACTCTCCCGCCCATCCATGTAAAAAAGTGATCCATCCTTTTGACTCCATCCAAGCTATAATTGAATACCATAACAAATAGGGCAAAAAAGCCCAGCCAACACACATTAAAAATGAACTAAGGTATTAAATGAATGTCCAGTTAGCAGCGGCCATTGTCGGGCCTCGTCTTTCCCCCCATCCCAGCGCGCACGTCAAGTGGCGTTTCACAATCCCTCCATACAACGTTTTAGAATTTTGGTCAGGGCGTTTTGGAACCTAGCTTTGGTTCGAGACGAAGTTCCAAAGGTCTGTTGCGCACTGGTCAATGCTCTCGGTGGCGGTCCAGCCAAGCTCGGTCACCGCGCGCTTATTGGCTGCGACGCACATGCCCACGTCACCTTCCCGTCGAGGAGCAAGGTTAACAGGGATAGTCTTGCTAGAGGCGGCCTGCAGGCTATCCACTGCTTCCTTGACGGTGGTGCCATTTCCGGTGCCCAGGTTGAAGGTGCGGAAAGGCTCGTTGACCCCGGCGCTCAGAGCAGCAATGTGTCCGCGAGCAAGGTCCGAGACGTGGATGAAGTCGCGGATGGCAGAGCCATCTCGGGTATCCCAGTCAGTACCAAAAATATCGAGCTGTTCGCGCTGGCCGGTAAGGACCTGGGTGATGACAGGGAACAGGTTGGTGGGAACACCCTTGGGGTCCTCGCCAAGGAGACCCGAGGCGTCGCACCCAATGGGATTGAAGTATCGAAGGGCAACAATGCGCCAGTTGGGGTCTGAATAGGCAATGTCAGCGAGGATTGCCTCGCAGAAGTACTTGGATCGGGCGTAGGGGCTGAGAAGGCCAGTGACATGGGGCATCCGTGTCTGTTCCTGGCCGTTGTCGTCGATGTAGGATTCGGGGTGGTGGACAAGGTCTTCCTCCTTCAGAGGCTTGCCCTCATCGGCCTTAGTGCCGTAAACGGTAGCTGAAGATGAGAAGACAAAGTTGCGGATGTTGTGCTTTCCAAGAAGCTCAACAAGGTCGACGAGGCCGCACACGTTGTTGCGGTAGTAGGCGATGGGTCGGGCGATGGAGTCAGAGACTGACTTGTAAGCGGCGAAGTGAATAACACCAGAGATGCGAGATCGTCGTGTAAGTCCGGGGCCGTCAGAGTTGTCGGTAGGGGAGGTGGCAACCAGGTCCGAGTAGGACTCGAGCAGGAAGCGCATGGACTTGCTGCGGTAGTCGAGCTTGTGGAAGTGGAGCGTGGGCACCTTGAGGCCAGCCTCGCTGCAGTACTGCTCAGCGAGCTTCCTCACACGGGTGAAGACGCTGTGGAAGCTGTTGCTGAGGTCGTCAACGATGATGACATTGTGGCCAGCCTTGAGAAGCTCGAGGGAGGTGTGCGATCCGATGTAGCCAAGACCACCGATGACAAGGATGAAGTTGTCATTGGGGGAGGATTGCACACGCGTGGGGTAGGCAAAGCCGTGCTCAGAGTCGGGAGTGGTTGCGGCAGAGGAGCCGGAGAGGGAGACTGAAGAAGACGACGACGACAGAGCTGGCGAGTGGTGGTCGTCGTCGACCAGGCTGTGGATAGAGCTCTGCATTTTGGTGGTTGAGAAGTATCAAAGAATGTAGCCCTGGGTAGGCCGGGGCTTATTAAGAAACGTTTCGAGAAAAAAGACTGTGTGACGACAGTGATCTGTAAAGAGTGGGAGGGATTCTCAATCTAAAGAGTGCGCTGATCGTTTCTAGAAAATCAAACGATGTGCATTGAGAATGTGTGTGGATGGATCCTATCTGAAAATCGCGAACATGCCCTGGCTTTTATGATATTGGCGACCCAAAGCCAAGCACCTGTCAACATAAACACGACTGGCCCAAATCTCCTTTCCCGAGTGCCTAGATGCAGTTGGACGCAGCCCCCCCCCCAGTCCAGAAGCCTGTAACTTTTGCGGCACGACACAGTTGTGGTTCATTTCTTTGACGTGATTAGCTTGCCTTCCAAGATCCACGGCCGGTGAACCTGACAGGGAGCTAGGCTAGACCATCGTGCACCCCGTGGACCTGCCCATCCATTCCAGCGCCGCATTGCTCCAGTCTAACTACAAGGCCAAGCAATGAGAATTTGCTTCAGGCCATGCAAACCGAGACACAGGTACTAACGGGGATGGGGGGGGTCTCGTTGTGAGCGAGCGGTTGTAATGGGGACGGCCCATCTGTGGCACCCCAACTTGGCTACTTTAGCTATAGTGTGCAATAAGCAGCACCCCCGACACTGTTCGGAGCGTGCTCCTTGCCCGCACGCTGCAGCGTTTGGCGGCTGGAAGACGCCGTCTCGGTGCCGGCTGGAGCGCTTACATACATCCGAAGGTACCGGTCACCGAGATGCTGGGGTGTGTGTTGGAATCTGGTGGTGGCCTTGTGCCGTGTGGGGGGCTGCCCAGGACTGGACTTGTGCAGCGCCAGCGCCAGCGGAGCCGCCAGGGGGTTAGCGAGGTAGGATTACTCAACGTGCCCCCAGCTGGAACGACGTGCTCAGGTGTATGGAGTACGGCTGGAGTACGACTGGATCTGACTCCTGCCTGTTGGACGCATCCCCGCTTTGGGCTGGCATTAGCAGGCGGTGGACGATGTACGCGCAGAGAAGAGGGAAGGGTGAGATGCGAGATGCTCGCTTGGCCTACCCTACGGGACGTGGGCGGACGCACACGCGGTTGCGGGATGTGACGATGGTGGGTGAAGCCGGCCACATGGTTCGGACTCTACCGAGGACTTTTTTTCCTCCTCTCACTGGCTGAGGATCTTTGGTATTCGGAGCAAACCCTGAAAGGACGCTATTGGATCGCGATCTACCCTGGAAAGGTGGCGTCGATACAATGGTTGGCGTGGCTTGCGATTGTTCTACCTTATTGTGCAGCTTGCAGCCATGGCTTACATGCAGCGCATTTGCCTCTATGTGGTGCCATCATGCCGACTAACAGCCAACCGCGGAATTTGTCGACTCATGTTGGCATGTCCACAACTCTCGTACTCTGTCATGAAGCTTCCGCCGATCCCTCTTTCCCTTTCGTACTCGCCTCTCTGTGTGGCCCTCTGTGGTATCCGTACGTAAAAATGCCAAATTAAATAATTTTTTGCCATCATTTCTCCCCATCAACTCTAAAATGCCACCTACCAATTAGCCTTGGCGGTTTTTTCCTTGCAGCACGTCAGCACTCAAAAAAAAAAAAATAATAATCCAAGCCGGCAAAACCCACGCCGCGCAGTCTCGACCACTCTCCGCTTTTCCTTCTTTTCTCCGATTCAGCCTCGATCCCATCGCCCAGCCCCAAGACCGACTATAGCCCAAAATGCTCGCGAATACCCACACACCCAAGAGCATGACTCTGATCAGCTTCAGGTTGCCAAGGTCGCATTATCCCGAACTTGATCCCGATCATGGTGACATTAGCGCCGGTCCTTTTCCCAGCGGGGCTGCGTGCTGGCCTCGAGCCTTCCCTTCTATTTTAGTACCCCTGCTCAGCTTGATCCTCCCGTCCGCCAGACCCCGGTCCGTCCGCTGGGGGTGGCAGGGGTGTCGGTAGCGGGGAGCGTGGTCAGGGCCCCCGTATTCACGCCCTCGCCGAATGCCGTTAGGTTATCCTGAAGGTTTGAAATACGACGAAGAGATTTTGACCATTTCCCGATACGGACTCTCGTGATGAACCAAGCCTGGTCCTGGCACAGCGGGGCCAGTGTGCTTCCAGAGCCCTGTCACTGCCACGCCATGTCTTGTCGCCGGTTCCTGTTTGCGGCCGAGCCCAGAAGCATTCCATCATCTCTCACTACTGAACACCAGCTGCGTAGCTGCTTGAGTCCCTCTAAGGCTCTGCCCCTCGTTGTAGGAGGTTTGACTCGAACCAAACCACCACTGTCTTTTCTTCCCTTCGTTCTGTGTGCTTTGATTCGTCACTACCGTCATCGCCAGCTTCGCCGCTGGGTGTCTTTCACAGCCCACGCTGTGCGAGTTCACGTCCCTTCACTTACCCTTCCTTTCCAGCCATCATGGCGTCATTCATCCAGCCCGGGCAGAATGATGCTGCCCTGGAGGATTGTGGCGATCAGCGGTTCGAGGTCTACTGCAATAGCGTCCTCTCTGGCGACAAGCGCTTCGTCAAGCCATTTCAATATGTCAACCTCACGCTTGGTCTCACGGCCACATTCACTCCCATCATTCTCTACCTCATCTATATCGCCCTCCAGTCACGTACCTTGAAACGACGGATAAAGAAGCCAAGGTAAGCTTGCACCTTTGAGACACTGACTCAGTTTGGAGAGACACTAACCAGAACAACAGAAGTCGCAAAAAGGGCCCCAAAGATGGAGACATTTACCGTGCCGAGACTCCTATGCCCGCCTTCCGATCGACCAAGTCCTTCAAGTTCCTCGCCTCCAACACCGATGTTTCCTCAATCCACAGCGCTTCGCAGACCCATGACTTGGTTGTCCTCCCATTGTCCATGGGAAGCACCAACGATGCGGATACCTGCAGTCGCACGTCGCAATGCCCGACCGAAGTAGGCGAGGAGAAGATGAGTCTTGCTAGTGTTGATCTTGGAGAATTCGGACCCGAGGCCCTTGATCCGTCTCAGGTCGAATCGACCGCTGATTTCCTCGCCAAGCGGTTTGCGCGTAATAACTTGGCCGGTTTGGCCCTCTCCTGCTCTACCGTTGAGAAGGGAGAGCAACTGGATGGCCTGCTGGAACGACTGTATCTGTCCAAGATCCCAGTCATTCTCTCGTGTAATCATGACGCCGAGGTGATTGAATCCCTCGACCTTACATTCGTTGCTGGTCTTGTTATCGAAAATGCCGTAATTCTTACCAGTGGAGAGCGCCGCGACTACTTCGCTTCGCAGCGCCTCCGTGATGTCATGGGTCGTTGTCATAGGGAAAGGGAAGAAAGGCCAGACTTCTTCATCGGTTTCCATGATCGATGGGAGAGGCGGCCTCATCCCGCTGTTGTCCGTCGAGCTGTCAAGCTGGCCGAGCACCTAGGTGCTGTCATTGAGCATGGCCCATTTGACCCCACGACTCGTACCAAGGTGCCCATTGTTAGCGCGACGCAGACACTCAGTGGCTTTGAGTATATTCGTCGTGCGGAGACTATTCAGGTACGCTATAGAATTGATTATTGTTGGAACCCGATTGCTAACTGCTCTAGCTTCAAAAATCCTGGGTTACTGAGGCCAGAGCTGCTTGGATTCCTGATGGATCGGATTTTGACGAATATGCCCCGTTGCCTTTGGAACAACTTGACGCAGTCATTCCCCGCGCGTCTCACCTTTTGAGACTTCGAGATCTCTCCGGTGAGCTGGAGGATATCCGAGATGAGACACCCGAAACCCACCCGCCGATTGACTACTTTAAACTTGCACCTCCTAGGACCAACTTCTGGACTTCCTCTAGTGATGGAAAGACCCTATCTACTTTGGGATGTTACAAACTCACCTCTGAACCCCACTCGGACCACTACCAGGCCATCGTTGACACCCAGGACCATCTCAAGGAACTTGGTATGCTTCACACCGTTGAAGGTACCGAGGAACAGAATCTCGTTACCACTCTCTCTGCCCTGGCGACACGTGAGGGTTGCGATGTCTCGGTTCAGCTTCTTGTCAAGGGTCTGATGGACCATAATGTGCGAATCTACAAGGGAATGGACACTGGTTTTGCCGTGACAGAAAGTGACGCTCACTTCTGGGGTGTTTCAAAAACCCGACAGGGTTCTGATGACAGCTGTGTTGACATCTATGTCTCACAAAAAGCCCCAAGTGACGCAGCCACGGTTCTCCACACTTGGTTGGCCCATAGCCGAATCCCTCGACAGCGACGATACGAACTGGAGCTCGAACTCGAGTTGGCCAATGACCAGGTTCATCCATCTGGTCTCCCCCTGAGCATTCGAGCTACCATTGAGCAGGCAACGTACTCGGAAAATCTCACATTGATTCAGAAATTGAAGGTCTCTGAGCTGCCCCACCCAATTGGCGACTCTATCAAGGATTATTGTTGGACTATGTTGGTTGAAGAGCCTACCAAGGCTGCCTGGACTCTGACTTGTGCCAAGGGTGCGCTTGACAGTGAAGTAAATTTGCGGGACATCTTCCGGATGCGATTGGAACACTATGTGAAGAACGGCGCCACCGAGCTGCCCAGTTTGGACAACCTCCTCCGTCTGTATAAGCTCACAAACGAAGTTGTCATCGATGCTCTCTTCTTTGGTCAGCGAAAGCCTCTCAATGCTCTCACAAAGGTTCTTCTGGACGCCTACGATCCTTCAAACTCTGAATCCGACTTCGAGTATGTCGATATCAACGCCGAATTGTTCGCTCTCATTTACTTTACCATCCTGCGCAAGGCTGCTTTCGAAGAGGTCTACAATGAGTCAACTGATCGTTGCCCAATGTTCATATCTCAACCTGATCAAGCAGCTGTTTTCTCCGAGTTGTGGATTCTGGGCTCTCAGTGTGAAATTTACTTTGGACTTCTCCCTCGCGACCTTGGTGCCATTATTTACAGGCGCTACCGAGCATTCCTGGAAACTCGCCCACCTACTGCCGCTGATCGACGAAACAACGAGATCATGACCATGTACTTTACCCCTGACACCTCCGCTAGTCCCAAGAAGGATAACGATCAACCTGAAGCTATGAAGCCCATGGAGCGTACTCCTTACGAGCACTACAAGATGTGGAAGCAGCGATTCGCTGAAGCTGGTGCTTTGTCAATTTTCTGTGCGCCAGCCATCATTGATGTCGTTTTGCTTACTTTCGTTGGACGTGGTTTCTTCATGACGGCTTTCATGAACTCTGAGCAATTGGAGGCGGCTGGTTATGCTTTGCTCATCGCTCTTCTGATCAGCGCTGGTGTGACTGGATGGGTGGGTAGTACTGGTAACTACTACCTTGCTCACTATGCCTACGACAACATGGTTTACTTTCACGTCCAGAGGCTGTCTGGCGGCTTCATCATCACCGGACTCGTTTCAATTGTCGGATTGATCATGTTCAGTGTGCGCTTTTCGGTCAGCGTTGGTTTTATCTTTGTCGCGTACCTCATTTGCGTCACTACCCACTTCATCCTACTGGGAATTATGAGTGCCATGCACCAGCTTGACAGCCCCCTGAAGTCTGGTCGCGCAGTTCTCCTCGAGAGTATGCCTCTGCTATTCATCGCGCCTCTGCTCTCTTCTTTCGTAAACGGGTACGATATCGCAATCTACCTGCCTACCATGTTCTGTTACGTTGTACTGGCTCTGTACCGATACCGCCGCCTGTGTCACGAGTGGGTGAACTGGATGGAGAACATTCCCAAGTTTACACACAAGGACATCTTGGAGTGGTATGTGGCTCGTGAGGATCCCAGTGGTAGCGATGATGATGGCAAGGACCAGGAGGGTCTTGCCCTGGAAACCTTCACCACTGCTCTCGAGGCGTACCAGCGTCGCACCAAGAATGCGCGCGCTCAAGGTGTTTTCGCCGATCCTCTAGTTACTCGTGTTGGAAAGGGTATGCCCTACATCGCATGGCTTTTCAAGCGAACAAACCCTGGTGACAGCCAGCCGGAACTCTTCAGTACTGCTTGGTTCACTCAGCTCAACGAGTCCAAGAACGCCCAGAAGGGCTTGATCCGTGGTCTCAAGGATCACAGCGCCTTTACTCTCTACCGACTTGCCAGATACGATGTTGGTCAGACTCTCGCCCTATTCTTGGTAGCTTTGATGGACCGTTGGCTCATGATTGTGTGGAGCGCTGGCGGACCGTACCCTTCCATCTACTCCGACAGCCGCGCCCGTTATGGTATCTGCTTTGTCATCAGCTACTTCTGTATTGCTGCCATGCTTCTCGATTCCACGCTGTACAAGTACTGGGGTCTCAAGGATCAGATGTCAGATGAGAGGCTGAAGAACTTTGAGCACGCTCAGCAGCTCGCCGAAGATTTTGAAGCTTTCCGTCGTATGAGTATTCTCAAGGCATTGACAGACATCATGGGCAAGCTTCTCGTCGTCTTTGGTGTTGCCACTGTTCTCACCTGGCTCTTTGTGGAAAACTGGCAAACAACGGTGCTCTATTACATGTACTCTTTGGGCTACACCTGCGTCATCATCTTCCAGTTCAACAGATGTTTCACTACCAACGTCACTAGTTTCATCACCATCCTGTTTTCTTCAGCCGCTATAGGTTTCATTGTTGGTTGCGTTTTGCACGCCATCCCCGCTACCTCTCAATTCCTTTTCAACGACCTCATTGGCCAGAACGTGGCGGCTGTTTGCGCCTGTGTTGGAACATCTATGTGGACCTGGAAGGATTGGCTTGCTCCCCCGGCTGCTGGATCCAAGACCGCTACTCGTGATCAGCAGCATGAGATCTTCGTGCAGCGCAGATACAGCGCCGAAGAATCTTCATACTCCAAGACTCCTACTTCAGCCATGCGCAAGAACTTTGTTGGATCCAAGATTTGGCACGAGGATGGTAAGCCTACCTCTAGACGTGTGTGGGAGTTGCTGTGCTGGTCTCTGGATGACCCCAACGACCTTACCTGGGACACTCGTTGGGCGCAAAAGTGTGTGCAGACGGCACGAGACATGTGGGCTTCCCGAAAGATCACGGTCAAGATTGTAAGCCGAGAGGAGTTCTGTCGTGCGGGTCTGGCCGACATCTGCTCCTTCAGTTCGCAGGAAACATCTGTTCTCCAGCTGACTCTTGGATTCATGGGTGAGGCTGAACTGTCTCTTCCTGCTTGGCAGTCTCTCCTAGCTTCTGTGGTTGCTGAGTCTATTCTGTACCACGTGGCACGCTCCCAATTTAACCTGTCTCATGGCCGAGCTCTTCAGGCTGAGCACTTCCTGTACCAGACTGAGAGTCTCTCTAAGCGACTTGAGTTTGAGCTTTCTTTCGAGAGCCCTCAGCATCTTTCTCGTCTGTCTCTCAAGACTGAGATGGAGCTGATGAAGCATCTCTGCTTGGACTTTGATGTTGATGCCCAGTGGGAACAGACCCCACAGTCTGTCCGAGAGGGTATTGTCAACCGTATCGCTGGAGATCCCGTGAAGATGACCTTTGAATTCAACCAATGGACCGATGCTTCCAAGATCAACTTGCAGACAGAAGACTTCCATGTCTACCTCACCCTCCAAGTATATGAGAAGGTCCAGGAGCGAATGAGCCAGTTTGCAATGTTCCCAGACGGAATCGATAACATCCCTCACCCCCCCGCCGAATTGCGACCCATCACCATCACCAACTCTCCTATGCCCCTGAGCGCCATCCGTAAGTTCTGGAAGAAGTTGGTTTCCATCCCATTCGTCTTCGTTAAGTGGGTCGCCATCATCACTGGTGGTGCATCTAATATCGAACGAGAACTTGTATACGTCTTGAGGGGTGTTCCGATGCGAACCGTTTTGGTTCGATTGCTTTTGGCTATTTGGAGCTTGTGCCGTGTCATCAAGAACTTCTGGATTTATTGGATTCTCATCTATCACCGACCAGCTCTTGCCAACATCTCTCGTCTCGCCCAGAAGGGTGCTCGACGCAAGATTGTCAAGAACAGGATCGTTGTCGAGATGCCTCGAAAGACTATTACTGGCTTTGCTGCAATCGGCAGCAACGGAACCATGGAGCTTCGCGTGCACAATGGTATTATCAAGGAAGAGCCTAAGAGCGACCCGTTGTTCGTCGATACTTACGATGAGGAGCTTCGCCTTAAGAGCCGTGAGGATGGTGAAAATGGATCCTGCTCATACCAGTATGATAGTCACTCTCGTTGGCCAGCTACCAAGGTCATCGAGACAAAGGATACTAGAAGTGTTGGTTACTATGATAAGTATGGCCGTGTGGCTCGAGGTACATGGACCGTTGGCGATGTGGAGTACGTTTATCAGTACCACTACAAGGCGGCGCCCAAGGGTAACTCCGATGTTCTTCGCGTCGATTACAAGCTGGCCAACTCCAACTCGGGTGATATGTTGTCTGTATTCTGGGGTAAGCCTGTCGATATTGAAGACTACAACTGGACGCCATCGAAGAACATCGGTCGAATTGCGAAGAAGATCAAGGGAAAGATTTACATCAGCGACTACGAATACATCCACCGACGTGATCCGGCCATCACCACCTACGTGCAGGACGCCAACGGTCTCAGGACAGCTGTCAGCAAGGCTCCCGAGGTTTTCGCCCAGGAGTCCGCCTTGCTTGCTCGTCCTAAGAATGTTTCCTTTGACACCGACGACCTCCTAATCTACCACAGCAGACTGCAGGTTAAACAAATGAGACGTTATGCGGGCACCACTCCCAACTTTGTCTCGGCCATGAACCCCATCTCTTGGATCGTCCTCTGGAATCGACGAATGTACGGCAACGTTCCTACCTGGCGCCTGCGAACTGAGCTCTGGAGCCACTGGCTCAAGAGTGGTACTATCGACGCTGTGACGACCTGCTGGATGGACGAACTTATTCTCCGTGAGGAACCTTTGCTTCGACGCTACTGGCGCGCTCGTGACAGTGGTCGCCTTGAGGAAGGTCGCGCTGCCTTAGATGCCAATATTGAACAGATTGTTGCCGCCATTGATATCGAGACGGATGTTTCCGAGGTTACTCTGCTTACGATCAAGACGACCGATCTCTACGCCATGGGTCTCAGTAACGATGCCAACGAAGTTACCACTCGCCCCCAGGACTGTTTCAACGATACCGAAGAACGTATTTCCGTCGTGTTCAACGATATTGGATGTTGGCCCGTTGCTCCTGGTGGTGTCTCCAACTGTCGTCGTGATTTGGTCAACGGCCACACCACCATTCGTAACCACGTCATGGCTGAGTGTGCTAACGATTACGGTATTCCTCGTTTCCAGATTGAGAAGAGCGTCCAGTCGCTCAAGCTGCTTCCTCTTTGGGGTATCGATGGTGGTACCGCCAACCACGGTGTCATTGACAACTTGCTCGAGTCTCAGGTCGACGAAAAGGTTGCCGATACTGATATCCAGAGGGATATCGTCGGTATCTTTATCCCGCTTCTCATGGAATTCGTCAAGGGCGCTCGCTCGAGACGTCTTACCCGATCTGATCTCGTCAAGTACAGTAACACTATTCTGTCTATGACCAAGTACTACGAACACAAGGATTATACCTACACCTGGGCTTCCAAGGAAGTTGAAGATGCTTGGGTCGCTGCCTGGCTTACCCACTACGATGATCCCAACATTCTTAACCCCGATGAGTGGTTTGAGCTTGAGCGACCTACCAACCTGGATTTCCGTATCGCGCTGGGTATCTTCAGAGCCTACTTCTTCATCTTCGCTGTCAAGGTCCCCGATGAGTGTCCTCGTGTCTTCCAGAGTACTCACCACGGTATCAGCAGTCTGTTTGGTTTGGTTCTCAAGCACCGTCGCGGTGCTAACTTTGGTATCTGGGATCACGCTATTCTCTGGCGAGAGTGCTGTCTTAACATTAGTGCCGCTCAGAGTGAGCTGCCTCTTTCTGTTCAGGCCACTCTTCTGGCTGGTATCGGTCTTGCTACTCGCCTTGCTTACTTCCACGCCGACGTCATCACCCCTTGTGCGTCGCTTTTCAACCCGTAAGTAAAATGTGTTTGAAATGTATTCTGAACTTTGCTAACAATAGTCACAGTATGTGGGAGATTGAAATTGGTACTGACAAGGGAACCATTGGTGCCCGAAACCAGTTCAGCCGCAAGGTCGACCCCATTGTCAACGGTATCAGCAACATGGACGCGTTCACCCCCGTCGACAAGATCCGTACAGATACCCCCACCGTTGTCATGTTGTCCAACGTGCAGGTTATTAAGGGTGTCAAGGCAGCTCTCCAGGCTGCCGATATTATTGTTAATCGTTTTGGATTCAAGGATTACAAGCTGGTCATTTACGGTGCCAAGGATCGTCAGCCAGCTTACGCCCTGGAAATGGAGAAGTTCATTGTGGACAACAACCTGCAGGAGAGAGTCATCCTGGCTGGTTTCGGTAACCCCAAGGAGGTTCTGAAGGATGCCTGGTTGTTTATGAACTCTTCCATTTCCGAGGGTCTTCCCTTGGCCATTGGTGAGGCCGCCCTTGCTGGTGTGCCCATTGTTGCTACTGAAGTCGGTGCCACGGCGCTGGTCTTGACGGACACGGAGAACCCGGAACAACGGTACGGTGAAGTCGTCCCCCCCAATGACCCCGTCGCCCTGGCCCGAGCACAAATCAGCATCCTCAGTATGGTTGGTCAGTGGACCGACTTTACGGACGAGGCTGGAAAGAAGGATGTACCCACGCTTCCCGACGACATCACGGCCAACGATGTCGAGTGGCTTTCGAAGCGATTCTACGAAAAGGCCGAGTACCGACGACAGCTTGGTATGCTGTCTCGGCAGGTCGTACTACACAGTTTCCACGGCACCCGATACCTGCGAGAGCACGAGCAGATGTTCTGGGTGCAGTGGCACCAAGGCAAGATGAAGGCGGACCAGAATCTGCGGTCGCAGACGCTGAGCCGCTTCAAGTTTGGAGCCCCGACGCCGCTGCGCTACTACGAGGACGACGGCAAGCAGCACGAGGTGTCGGAGGTCATAGACGAAAAAGAGACGTTCGAGCCAATCATGCTGGAACAGTGGCGCTCGAACGAGGCGAGCGGAGAGAAGGGCAGGGTTCGACGAAGCAAATTTATGAACAGAGCGCGGCGCAGGACGTTCCTCAGCCCGGTTTGATGAAAGTAATGGGAAAGATAAACGGGGTTTTCTTGGGATTTTGCAATTAAAAGACGGTCATTTTCCTTATCTTGTCAATCTTGTCGTCAACCTCACGGGACGGTCATTTTGCTGCTATAGCCGATAGAGTTTTCAGGTTGTGTACTTTTTTTTTATTACTCTCTTCTTTTCCTTGTTGTTCATAGTCAAAAACAGGCACCCACACGCACACCGGCCTAGTTACTTATTTTGATATTTTACCATATTCATATATTAAAAAAGATAGAGTTTTCCCCCTTCCACTTGGTAAACGTACGTTTTTCTGTTTGGAAAAGAGTGTGCAAGGAGCGGCCCCGCTCAGAGCCGGAGGCGTTGGGGTGGGCACGGCCCCGGAATACGGGGGGGGGGACCAGAGAGAGGGATCGACAGGCCACGGCTGGATGAGCCGAGGCTCGCTCTTGTTTCTTCTTCCAGGGAGGGCTTCAATGCAAGATGGGATTAATAATTGCCAAGTTGACAGCTGTGCCGCGGAGGAGACTCGGCCGGGACGGGTTGGCTATGCCAGAAGAGGACATGTCTCAGTTGCAAGCCACAGCGTAATGGCGCTGAAGAAGCTCTAAAACCCGGCCCTATCAAGCCCTGTAATTTTTTATTTTTTTTTCTCTCCCCCCGTCCCTTGTATTTTTGAGCCTCGGCATTGATTCAAAGAGGCGCAGGCCCCACCAGCAGGCTCCGGACCGCCCAAGCGCCAGGTCGGTGAGGTGCATTCGTCTTGCGCGTCTCTGGCACTCGGCCCCGAGAGGCGCCGGGGATTTGTCCTGAAGGGCATGGCGCGCCCGGCGGGGTGGGACGGAGGGCAGTGGGAACGCGGGGTTCCCGAATCGAGACGTCTTCTCCTTGGAGGGGGGAGAGACAGACACGGCAACAAGTGTTCGCTCGGCCGCACGCACGCACGCACACACACGCACACACACAAACACAGAAGAGCCACCGAGAGACATGGACGACGGAGACGCTAGCGGAGCAGCGCACGCGAAACGAGCTGGACCTCCGGCGCCCGAGACAGGTTGAGCGTTGGGGAGACCAGAGGGCGGGAGACGACGCTGGGGCGGGACGGCTCTCGTCGAGGGATACAAATTGGGGAGTGAGCCCCGGCGGTGTCGTCTTCCGGCCATGAATGGTGCAGAGTCGAAAGCGAGGCAGACACGAGAACCTTGATTCACTGTCCGAGGAACCCGACAAACCTTTGAGTTTTTGTTTACCAGTGTAATTTCCATCCTTATTACTATTATATATAGACCCGCCTGCTTGTCCCATCTTTTGTAAAGAAGGACTTCGAAACAACAACACCAACAACTTCTTTCCTTCATCCCTACGATACCCCCTTGTTAGACTTGCAACAATGGCTCGCGAGAACCTCTCCATCACGCTCGCCGAGCGACCTACCGCGGAAATCGTCCCCGGCAAGACCTTTGCCCAGAAGACTTCTCCAGCTCCCACAGCCGACGACCTCCAGGATGGCCAGATTCTGGTTGAGACTCTATACTGCTCCCTTGACCCCGCCATGAGGGGCTGGCTCCGAGGTATGATGATCATGACAATGATGGTGACGGTGATGGTGATGATGATTATCTTCCCGTCGTCATTGTTGTTAGTTTCTGGTCATACATGCAAAAGTTGCTAACTCTCCCTCAACAGACACCCGATCCTACCTCCCTCCCGTCCAGATTGGCGAGACCATGCGCTCCGTGGGCGTGTGCCGCGTCCTCGCATCCAAGAGCTCGCAGGCCAAGGCCGGCGACCTCGTGGTCGCGCACCAGGGCTGGACGCAGTACGCCATCGTCAAGGAGGGCCGCTTCGAGCCCGCATCCCTGTACCCGCAGGTGCAGAACCCCCAGGATCTGCTGTCGGCGCTGGGCATGACGAGCATGACGGCGTGGGTCGGCATGGCCCAGATCGCCGAGCCCAAGGCCGGCGAGACCGTCGTCGTCTCGGGTGCCGCGGGCGCCACCGGCAGCGTCGCCGGCCAGATCGCCAAGCTCAAGGGCGCCCGCGTCGTGGGCATCTGCGGCAGCGACGACAAGTGCCGCTGGCTCACCGAGGAGCTGGGCTTCGACGTCGCCCTCAACTACAAGGCCGACGACTTCAAGAAGCAGTTTGAGGCTGCCACGCCCAACTTTATCGACGTCTACTTTGACAATGGTGAGTTTCTTTTGTTGTTGTTTCCCCCGTATTTTCGGGAGTTTTCTCGTATATAATCAATTGGCTGACATTTCTTTTTTTTTCCAACAGTTGGTGGTGACATCCTGGACATGTGCCTCCTCCGCGCCAAGGAATTCTCCCGATTCGTCGAGTGCGGCAACGTCTCCCAGTACAACTCGGCCAAGGCCCAGGGCCCCCGCTACTTCTCCCAGATCATCACCATGCGCATCAAGGTGCAGGGCTTCATCGTCCTCGACCACGTCAAGGAGTTCCCCAAGGCCCGCGCCGAGATTGCCCAGTGGATCGCCGACGGCAAGATCAAGAAGAGCGAGACCATCATCAAGGGCGGCCTCAAGAACGCCGAGCAGGCCCTCATCGACCTGTTCAAGGGCGTCAACACGGGCAAGCTGCTCATCGAGGTCAAGGACCCCAACGAGTCCAAGCTGTAAGACGGACAGATGGCAGAAAAAGAAGAGAGAGAGAGTGAAAACTTGTACAACCAATCAGGAAGACGTTTATGACGAACTAGGCGAAAACGATATCCCCCCGATCCCTACATTAGGTAGTAATATTCATGATTCATGACCTACATTGAAACTTGCACCAATAGCGCATCCACACCACCTGTTTTTCTCGTCACCCACGCAGTAGCTGCCCGGGAATATGTCCCGAATTGCTTCTACTAAAATCTTTAGCTAGGACTTCCCAGCCCCCCTTCCTCCTCCCTTTCCCCCC
>NAGG01000264.1:0-47850 GCA_003031705.1 Calonectria naviculata
GGAATGGGGGGGGAATGGGGTAGCACTTAGCCATGGGTGGCAGCATTGCCGATCAGCTCGAGGCGGACAGACCGAGACCTTTTTTTTCTTCTTCGTATCTTCATGAGGCGGCGACATGCGTGTGAGACGATAATCACAGCTCGCCATGACCAGCCGGGCCTTGTATACAGTATGTATGATACAGTAGTCTTTGGGCCTAGGGCCCTCGGACTCAGCACTCAGGTGCCGATGCCCCATCGAGGGCAGCACCATGATGGCCGGCGTCAAGGGGACCGATATATGCTCTGGCGCGACTGGCGCTCTATACTACCCGACGTATGGGCAGGCACTATGTACGGCGATACGCCGCCGTCCACGTACGCTGTTCTCTGCCTAGCATGGCTCTCTGCTTAGCCCTGTCGCCTGGCTGGGCGGCTCCCTAGGATTCCCATGTCGTCGTCGATTGACCGGGGGGGCACTCGCCGTGCTGGGATCGCCCCCCCAACAAGCAGCAGGTTCGTGCTGGGGTTTAAAGCCACTGCATCATTCAAGGGCCAATCGCCCTCGGTAGCGCCCTCGAGCACCGTCCAGGCGCCCACAGACACCGAGACAGCACCTCAGGGGGCGGCCAGCCCCAGGCCTGGAAGCGTCTCGATGCAGCAGGCATGCCCCCTCCCCAGCGCCAACGCCCGCGACTCAGGCGCCTACATGTAACGGGCGCCGCCAGCGACGACTTTTGTTTTCTCGTGAGCAACGGATGCCACGACCGGCCTCGCGGGACAGTATGTGGGGGGGTTGCTCGTCCTGTTGGCTTGCGCTGATGGTAGAGGAATGACGCGAGAAGGCAGTTCCCACACGTCAATGGCTGGACGGGCTATTGCGGAAGCTTTCCTCTTTTCAAGCGAGGGCCACCAGAGACAGTGACAGCGACAGTGGTGCCCGCGATTCGACATGCCGCTTTGGGCTGCCAACCACCGCCCAAGCTGTCATGATCTTCGGCATCATGAGCTGTCCTGCCAAGGTCGTCTCACCCCCAACGTCGGGTGGCCAATGCCGCGTGGGGTGACGGGCAGACATTTAACCTGGCTGTTTGTTGCCGTGCATGCTGCTATTTTCAATGAGTGAAATGTAGATCCTCCATCGCCAATGTGACATCCGAGCTTTTGTCTCGTCGTCCCCGTTGCGCTGGATCGTACCACCCCTTCTCGCTCGTCGCATCTGCCACCGGAACTCTCCCGGCATTCTTGCAACCGCATCCGACCGCCAACCCCGGCGTCCCCGGATCCGGGCCGCCGAGGATATAAGTGCTCGACCTCAGACCTTTCAAACATTGTCGCAACTCGTCTAGTGTCTGTCACCAGAGATGACTTGCTCGCGCTTCATGCCTCATGCCTCATGCCCCATGACTTACTCACGGTATGGTTGCCGTCGCTGCGGGGCCGCGATTCACCGCACCGACACATCATGGCAGCACATCATTACAACACACTATTCCAGGACACCCCCTTATCCTAATCCTGCCGTAGATGCCCAATGAAGGCCTACCCAATTGGACAATTGAATGTCCAGCGGTGAGCCACCCGTAGTGCGCTCAGCTCGCCAAGCCTCCCGTTGCGGTGTGGTCGAACATGGCCTCACATGGCCGCACCTGCAATGAACCACTTGACTCACATTACGGTACCCCGCCCTCCAGAGCAACTGTGGGCCCGAGTCCCACTTTTCTAAGCCCTCTCGATCCCACACCTTGATATAAGCAAATAGCGAGCCGCCGCCCAACAGCCAGTATCACAACACTCGGCGCCAACGTCGCTCTCGTCTAGTGGTTAGGACATTTCGTTGTGGTCATCTGAGCATCCCGAGAAAACCTGCGTTCGATTCGCAGGAGGTTAGTCTCCCTCAATCCGCGACTTTACTATACAAGTTGCTAACATCGTCAAAGCGACAAACTCGCTCTTCCATCTTTTTTTTTTTTTTTTGGAATTTTTTCATTTTAAATGCGTCTCTTTTGCTTTTATGCTGCTACAATAGTCAACACGTGCATCACTGGTACGTTTAATTGCAGAGCATCTATTGGCATTGATTCCATTACCTGAAAACAAAACTGGTTATTTGGGATGGAATCGTCCTTTGTGCTATGAAACTGATGCTGTCACTCGTTTTACGCATATTAATTGAGCCATGGAGGCGTTTAATGTTAGGATGAAACCGGGTGACAAAGTAAATTGCAAATAACCCATATTTTACCTGTAAGTGATGAAGCATTTGTTGGTGGGCTAATGGCAAGATATTTGATGCGCGAGGCGTTTTGGATGACCTGTTCCAAATGTACCAACGTTGTATTTGCGGCACTGTCTTGAAGCATCAAATGGAACCAATACGTAATCTCATACAGCGGCTGAAAAGAAATGACCGGTAACCCAAACTGGAGGCTATATGTCAGAATCCAATACATACCAGGATTATCTGGTAGCAGCACTATTTTGGCTTGTCTTAGGTCTGGTGGACCCCAACCTCGTAGCAGTTCGTGACCTGGGTTGCATTACTGTCTCAGCCCGGACGTTGGGGGAGTAACGCACACAGTGCAACCGAGCCTGGAGGGCAAGGCTCGGATACGAAGTCTTGAGTCAGGTTTTTCAATCATTATTTACCAAGACAAGCGATCGCCATGTCTTTGATTGGCTAAGGAAGAGTTTTCCCCTGCTAGACAATATGATGTCAATGATGAAGATCTGTTATTCAAGATGCATTTAGCCAGGCTCACGCAATTTGGGCTTGCCACGGAATTCCTTGGACTCTCTGGCTTAAATGGTCTGGGCTGTAAATGCAGTTGGTGAAATAGCCGACCTGGTTCAGAAATGACGATTCAGTGACATGCATAAAGTTAGAACGGTGAGATGGTCCTGCAATATAATGACGAATAGATCGAACCTAAACTAATCTTGAGCTCGGATTGGAATTTGACTGGCCGAAACCCAATAAGGGCACGGTATGGTCTTGTTGAATGCATGTAATAATGGCGTCTTGGCGGTCAACAAATGGATGATGGAATACCTACATGTTGCTGATCAGCTGGTTATCCGAATACATGCAAAAAACAAGAAGTTGAATGTTGAATCATATTATTAAGCCAATATGATTAATCAATCAATGTCTTTTTGGCTGTTTTGTGTTTTTTCCTATCCGAGGGCTGTGGTATCTTGTGTTTCGCATTCCTTCATTCGCTCAACTCTCCTGATGATGAACCTATGGCTAGAAATCGACTGCATATTGATGATGGATTATATTTGGGATTTCGAGCCTGCCATCATGAATAAAACTTCACTTTGAGAAATGTAACACGTTGTAGATATTAATTTCATCGGGTATTTCCTAATGCCAACATCACCGGCTCTTGTCCGACAAGAGGCAGATGCTGCATTACCCAAATAGGAACGTGGGGTAGCTCCGATGACATCAACAGGCTCTCCCACTCCCACTCTTGCGCCTTATCGGCCTAGTTCTCTATTGCAATCAGCATTTGTAATCGCATGATGCCTGTTGCATTGCAGATGCAGCTGGTTCCGAACCGGAGTTGAGAGTCGGACCTATAAACCTCCATTCTTTCTCGGCCGTCAATCGCCGAAGTCTCATAGTTTGGCTGCTCTCACACTTATCAATCATGACTACGTCTTCGAAACAACGTGGAATTCGCATCGCAATCGATCGCGGAGGTACCTTTACCGACTGCGTTGGGGAGAGCAATGGCGAAGAAATCATAATCAAGCTCCTCTCAGAGGACCCGGCCAACTACGAGGATGCCCCGCTCGAAGGAATTCGGCGCATCATGAGCCATTTCCTTGGGCGAGAAATCCCCCGAGGCGAGGCTCTGGACACTTCCAAGATTGACTCAATCCGCATGGGGACGACCGTCGCCACAAATGCCTTGCTTGAGCGAAAGGGCGAGAAGATTGCCATGGTGGTTACCAAGGGCTTCAAGGACTGCCTGACAATTGGAAACCAGTCTCGCCCTAGAATCTTCGACCTCGCTATTCGAAAACCAGACGTTCTCTACGAGGAAGTAATTGAGGTCGACGAACGTGTCACGCTTGAAGACTATGCCGAAGACCCCGAGAGGACCATTACTGAAGCCAAGGCTCAGGTTGGAACTAAGGAAGCCGAGGGGAAAGATTTGGTCCGAGGAATGTCGGGAGAGACTGTGCGAATTCTAAAGAGGGCGGAGAAGGAAGATATTCACCAAAAGTTAAAAGACGTTTACGACAGTGGAATCCGGAGCATTGCAGTTTGTCTGATGCACGGATACACATATCCCGACCACGAGGCCTTGATTGGCAATATTGCAAAAGAGATTGGCTTTGAACATATATCCCTGAGCCATGAACTTATGCCTATGATTAAACTCGTCTCTCGAGCGACCTCAGTTTGCGCTGACGCATATCTAACACCTGCGATTCGCAAGTATATCGATGGATTCCAAGCCGGGTTCAAGGGTGGCCTGGGGACGGAGAGCGTGAAACACGAAAAGGGGGAAAGAGGTGCTAGGTGCGAGTTCATGCAAAGCGATGGTGGGCTTGTAGATGTGGACAAATTTACAGGACTCAAGGCTATATTATCTGGGCCGGCTGGTGGCGTTGTTGGATATGCCATCACCTCGTATGATGCCGAGACCAAGACTCCAGTTATCGGATTCGACATGGTAAGAACCTGCCATAATTGCGCAACTGTAACTTACGATTTTAGGGCGGTACCAGTACCGATGTTTCTAGATACGGTGATGGGCGATACGAACACGTCTTTGAGACCACCACAGCCGGTGTGACGATCCAGTCTCCACAGCTGGACATCAACACTGTCGCAGCGGGTGGAGGCTCACGCTTGTTCTTTAAAAATGGATTGTTTGTGGTTGGGCCCGAGTCCGCAGGAGCACAGCCCGGTCCAGCTGCGTATCGCAAGGGAGGGCCGGCAACAGTTACTGATGCCAACCTCTTCCTTGGACGCCTGCTACCCGAATTCTTTCCCAAGATCTTTGGCAAGAACGAGGACGAAGGCCTTGATGTTGAAGCAAGCAAAAAAGTATTGCAGGAGCTGGCTGACCAAGTCAATCAAGAGACGGGCAAGAACCTGACTGTGGACGAAGTTGCCTACGGCTTCCTGACAGTTGCCAACGAAACAATGACGAGGCCAATTAGGTCCATAACGGAAGCAAAGGGACATGATTCTTCAAAGCATCGCCTGGCGACATTCGGAGGTGCAGGCGGTCAGCATGCTGTGGCCATTGCCGAGTCATTAGGAATCCAGCAGATTCTCATCCACCGATACTCCTCAGTCTTGTCCGCTTATGGCATGGCTCTCGCTGATGTAGTTGATGAGCGGCAAGAACCAGACTCCAAGGTGTGGGAAGATGATGACGCTGCCGTTAAAGATTTGAAAGACAAGATGGAAAAATTAAAGGGAAAATCTCGAACTTCTTTGAAAGAACAGGGATTCCAAGACGACGAAATTGTATTCGAGGAATATCTGAACATGAGATACCGCGGTACTGAGTCGGCTCTGATGATTATCAAACCGAATGAAGCGGAGGCCAACGAAAGCTTTGGCGGAAAAGACTGGGAGTTTGGAAAAGCATTTGTTAAACAGCATCGTTACGAGTTTGGATTTACCCTGGATGATCGAGACATTATTGTCGACGACGTCAGAATCCGTAGCATCGGAAAGAGTTTCCGGCACAGCGAGGAAACTGTAGACCAACAACTAAAGACCATCAAGGAGCAACAAGTTTCGGAGAAGAAGAGGCACGGTACTCAGAACGTGTACTTTGAAGGTGGAAGAACTGAGACCCCGGTGTATAAGCTTGAGAAGCTCGACATTGGCGATTCAATCCAAGGACCAGCCATGCTTGCAGATGGAACTCAAACTATTGTCGTTACCCCCAAGGCCAAGGCGCTCATCCTCAAGACGCACGTTGTGATTAACCTCGACAAAGAAGGTGGAAAAGAGGAGTAAGTGTTATTTTTAAAGACTATGAGCTTCGCTAACAAATTGTAGATCACTACATAGCGACGACCGGGAAGTAGATCCTATCATGCTTAGCATTTTTGGCCACCGCTTCATGGCCATCGCAGAGCAAATGGGGCGCGCCCTTCAAAAGACGAGCGTGAGCACCAATGTCAAGGAGCGACTCGACTTTTCCTGTGCCATTTTCGACGCCAGTGGTGGGCTCGTCGCCAACGCGCCTCACCTGCCGGTGCATCTGGGCTCCATGTCTACGTGCGTGCGTCGACAGGCTGAGATATGGAAGGGCAAATTGGAAAAAGGAGACGTCATAATCTCTAACCATCCATCATATGGAGGCACCCATCTGCCAGATGTAACGTTGTTGATGCCTGCATTTGACGAAAAGGGCGAAAACATCTTGTTCTATGCGGCGTCAAGGGCGCACCACGCAGATATCGGCGGCATTAGCGCTGGCAGCATGCCCCCTCATTCGCGAGAGCTGTTCCAAGAGGGCGCGTCGATCAAGACAGAAAAGCTCGTCAGTCAAGGCAAGTTCAACGAGAAGAGGGTTGTTGAGCTGTTCTACGATGAACCCGCAAAGCAGCCGGGATGCAGCGGCACCCGCACTCTCGCCGATAACATCAATGATCTGAGGGCGCAGGTCTCAGCCAACCAGAAGGGCATATCCTTGATCGAGACACTGATCCAAGAATACGGGCAAGAAACAGTTCAGTTCTACATGGTGAATATCCAAAAGAATGCCGAGCTGTGCGTTCGGCAACTCCTCAAACAAGTTTACAAGCGCTTCGAAGGCAAAGACCTCTCTGCCGTCGATTATATGGATGACGGATCTCCAATCCGGCTCAAGATCAAGATTGACCCAGAGAAAGGAGAGGCAGAGTTTGACTTTGAGGGAACAGGACCCGAGGTCTATGGCAACATCAACGCCCCTCAGGCCATCACGTACAGCGCCATCATCTACTGCCTGCGCTGTCTCATATCCGAAGACATCCCGCTGAATCAAGGATGCCTGAAACCAATTCATGTGAAAATCCCACCTCAGTCAATACTTTCTCCTTCACCGGGTGCCGCTGTGGTGGGGGGCAACGTCCTCACGAGCCAACGAATCACCGACGTCATTTTCAAGGCATTCCAGGCATGTGCCGCCAGCCAAGGATGTTGCAACAACCTGACGTTTGGATTCGGTGGAAATCAGAGTGGGACGGAAGCCGTCAAAGGGTTTGGCTACTATGAAACCATTGCTGGAGGATCCGGGGCTGGACCCGATTGGGAGGGGACCAGCGGCGTCCATGTGCATATGACCAACACTCGCATCACAGACTCTGAGATTTTCGAGAGACGCTACCCAGTCATTCTCAAAGAGTTTTCCATCCGGCCCAACACGGGAGGCAGAGGTCAGCACCGCGGAGGAGATGGCGTCATCCGTGATATCGAGTTCCGCATACCCCTCCAAGTGTCAATCCTCAGCGAGCGACGTGTCTACCGCCCGTACGGCCTCAACGGGGGCGAGGATGCCGAGTGCGGCTTAAATCTCTGGGTCAGGAAGGTGGAAAAGACGAGCTGGGAAGCATCACTGAGACGGCTCCACGCCAAGGATGAGTCGGACCGGCCAGAGTATGAGGAGCGTCGCATCAACCTGGGAGCCAAGAACACAGCGGCCATGAAGGCGGGCGACAGGATCATTGTCTGCACTCCCGGGGGTGGTGGATGGGGAAAACAAGGAACCGACAGCG
Organism: Calonectria naviculata; assembly: GCA_003031705.1. NCBI lineage: Eukaryota > Fungi > Ascomycota > Sordariomycetes > Hypocreales > Nectriaceae > Calonectria > Calonectria naviculata. The sequence goes on from NAGG01000264.1 coordinate 7,725, forward strand.
TGGCAAAGCATCGCGTTGATCCAACCCAATCTTGGAGGAAGGGCAGCGGAGCAGCGCGGGAGGAAACGGCGTTGCAGGCATAAGGGGGGAAGGGGAGGGGGACTCCCGACGAGATGGGACGGCGGAGCTTCCTTGTTGGTCCCCGAAGAAATGGGAAAGCTGTGCGAAGCAGAAATTCTGCTCGTCAAGAGCAACGTAACAGTTGATTGAACCAAAGAATTGTAAAATCCCGTAGACTTTTGTCCAAACATGTTCACCGAAAGTCGAACACATCTGACCTGCAGCGTGGCATCAGGCAGACAAACCAAATAGGGACAAGATGCTCTACAGCGCTTTAACTCGTCACGGCAGTCCGTTGAACATGGCAGAGCCTCATTGTTACCCACGCCTGCATGCGGATTGGCCAAAAAGGCATGTGCCTACCGGGAGAAAGGTTCACCGTCAGGGATTTGACCGAATCCCAGCCCAATGCTGAGTCAGATCTTTAATTCACAAAAGGTCATCCAAGACACACACGCATCAGATTCTCAAAAGGTGGGCTGTGCATGGGAGACTTGTCTTTCGGGAACACGGCTGGTCGGGAGGGGACGTGGGAGAGATGCGTGTGAGACACAACCAAGAGTCGCTCTGAAACCGATGCGATCCCCCGACTGGCTTGCCTGGATGTGACGAATGTGCAACTATTCACGTGGTTCCAGGTCGGGTGCCTATATTTGGCAGCATTTGGGATGTTGGTTGGAAGCTCTTTTGGCATATGAAAGCTGCATTCTCCCAGGAATTGCGTCTCAAGCGACAGAGCGCCTGACTCACCCCCCGACAAGACTGTCTGGTCTGGTTAGTTGGTTGGTTGAGGGCTGGGGATATGCCTCGGGCTGTGAGCCAACACGTCGCATCTGAACTCACCATCCCTCCCAAAGCTGTGGATGATCAAATTTCCTAGATCGTTCGATGTCAATTTCCATTGTGACCACACATGTTGCCAGGGGACGCACTCGGTGCGACTGGTAACAAAAGGGCAAATCTAGCGTCGCACCCGGGGGAGCCAAATGTGTGACGCAGGGACAGGTTAGTGTACCTGAAAGCCCCTCGCTTGAGCGGTTGTCATTCGTTAAACCTAGGATTAAAACCCCAATGTTTGGTAAAAGGTGGCGGCAGTGATTGGTTTGTCCTTGGGAGTGGGTTGTCTCGGTTCTTTGCAATAGCTGAAAGAGGCAACTGTTCGGCGGCCGCGATTTAGTATGCCTCGGGACGAAATGTAAATGTTGAATCCGAATCTGACCCGTGGATAATGTCCAATTGTTCCCCTGCGTCCAACGTCCGGTGTTCTGGGGTTGATGCTGCGGATTTGGGATCGCGGGTCGCATAGTTGGACATCATCATGGTCATTCGCGCGCAGTTGGAGCGTCTGCGGCGCCAAATTAGGATCCGCGCATGAGGGGTTTCAGGTAGGCACTGCGTGCTAGATGGCAAGCGAGAATCAATGAGTGGCCAATCCAATGCGAATGCATCGGGGTCATATAGTTGGTGCTGCGCATTTAGCCTAACCGTTTCGTGGGCATTTGTCCACTTCAGATAGGCGACTCCGCTGCAATGATGCTCTGCGACATGAGTCTCGGGCCTGTGGGCCGCAGCATTGTGAGAAAAAAGAGCCAAAAAAAATATCTCAGTCAGTTGACTGAGCGAATAGAGACACGTGAAAGGGCCAAGGCACCAAGGCGACTTGGGGCATGATGCAGTCGCCTCGGGCGACCTATGGCGACCAACACGCGACAATCAATCAAGTGGTTGGCCCATCCAACAGGGCAGTTGGGATTTGCCACAGCATGGCCCCCTGCTCCTGTCCAGCCCTACGGGGATGAACAAGGGTTGGCTGCATTAGCTCCGCCAGTGATTGACCGGGGCCGAGACGCATCCGCATCCCAACCCCCTTCGGCTTCATCTTCGACTCTCGACGTTGCCCGGTGGACCAGAGATCGGTCGCATTCTGACGTAGACCTCCAGGCTCCAGGCTCTCTGCCTGAATGGCGTCGGGGTAGCCTGGCCATGTGCATGCCGGGATGCCAATGGCAGCACCCGCCGTCAGCCAAACGCCGGCGAGTGAAACCACTGCAGTACCGGCTCGGGACCTGGCTCCAGTCTCGAAAGTTTGTGACGCAGTCGATGAGACGATCTGTGACCTGTAGGAAAAACTGTCTCTTTGCAGATGCTCGAGGTTAGGTTCGTGAACGCTGCCACGTAAACTTGCATGATCCAGCACTCACTTGTCACCAACGTTCGCCGGCAGGTGCGTTATGCCAGATGCCGCTGGGAGCTCCTCGCTGCGGATTCACGCCCGTGACTTTGTATCTAGACAGTCTAGGAACTCAAACTATAACAGAATCATCCCACGTAAAGGGGAGGGTGAGAATCTGAGCTGTTGGACCCCCGCGCGCGAGTGAGAGGGAGCTCCGTATATGGGTTGCATGCCTTTGACCACACCCGCACCTTGACCACCGCTGGTAGACTCTGGGCACAATCTTGATTGTAAAAGGCGGAAGACGTTGACGCACACCAACGTGTGACTTGAGTTGTGTGAGCAGCATGCCGCCCAAAGGTTGACGAGAGTTGCTCACCCGGCTTGGACCGGGGGTTCGGGCATACATGACGATGGACACATGAAAGGCAGACAGCTGCAGTTGACCGAGAGCTGTACCTCTCTTATCAACTCCAAGCTTCCTATTTCAGAGTCCCTTTGGCTGTCAGGCATCGTGATGGTGCGGGGAGTCCGGGGATGCTGTTGCAAGCGTTGACAACGTTGCGCCTTTGTGATTGCTACAACCACCCAACCGGCTCTTCCAATTCGACAACCGGGACATGCCGCCTCCGCGCCTTGGGGGGGACTACAGACACTCCTGGTCTTCTTCTAGAGCGGGTTATGCCTACGCACGAAGCCCACCGGGACCACCCCACTGGTGCTGCAATCCCCGGTGCTTGCGAGAGTTGGGGGCCGCGAGTCTCCACCGCAGACTTCACGGGATATGTCCATCATGTACACGCATCGCTCTTGGCCGAGACAAGGATAGTTACTGGTCTCTTCTGCAGGTTTCTGCCTGTGGCATCGCCATTTTTTTTTCCTTCTGTCTCTGCCCGCCCTTTGAGTCATCCGCAGTGGGAAAGAGAGGGGGGCGTGTAAACTTTGAGATGCACACATTCCCAAGACCACAGGCTTCAGGACGTCTATTCGTTCAACTCGATTCGTTCAACAGAAGACTGCGGCTCTTTGATCGTTACGGTTGGGTGGTGCAACGTTGGTCTACATGCCATGGTCTTGGTGCTATATAGATGCCCGTTTCCGCGGCCTGACGAGGCATCACTCGCACCCTCACTCACCTCCCTCCCCCTTCTCAAACACCCAAGATGCGTATTGCTGTTGCTGGTGGCGGTGGCCTTGGCTACCTTATTGCAAAAGCCCTCACCGAGGCGCCCACAGCATACAATGTCGTTGTTCTATCGAGATACGTGAGTCAACCCAGAATGAGTCAGTAGACGGCACCGACTAACGCGAACTAGAGCCGCTCAGAATATGCAGCGCTCGAAATCCAAGTGTTACCGGTAAACTACAGCGACACAACAAGTCTAGCGTATTCGCTCCAGGGGGTGAACCTGGTCATATCCGTCGTCAGAGGCAGTGAGCAGCTGAGCTTAATACAAGCCGCTGCCAGCGCCGGCGTGCAACTGTTTGTGCCCTCTGAGTTTGAGGGCAAACTAAGTAACCGGCCGAGCCAAGATCCCCTTGACGAGGGTGGCTATGCAGCCCAAGCTAGGTCTCTCTTGCGAAGGCTATCTCGCGAAACTCGAATGCAGCACACCGTTTTCTCCTGCGGAGTCTTTATGGAAAGATTCCACCCATACGGGCTGAGTAGCCTTGGCTTCGGTGCCAGCACTGGCCCCCACGACCCCGGATCATACCTCCTCAATCTCACGAATGCAACGGCTGAGATTGTGGAAAGAAATGAGGAAGGAGAGAGTGTCCGTATCTGCATGACTTCAATCTACGATGTCGGTCCATTTATAGCAGCGGCCGTCGAGCTTGGGCCCGGAAACTGGCCTCGCGAATATACTATGCGAGGGGAGCGAATATCGCTCCGAGACCTGGTTGGCACTTGCAGCAGAACCTTGAATAGTAAGTCGACATAAACCCAATCTCAACCTTCTAGCAACTAACTAGTTCCTAGCTCCGTTCAGTATCCAGAGCAGGCGGATCTCCGACTTGGCGTCGTGGGTCGTGCACTATACCCAGCAGGGAGATTATGCCTCGGCTACCAAGTACCAGCAGCTCCTCGTCACGGCCAATGGCCGTTATGATTTCAGGTCGGCGTCGTTGAATTCCGCCATCAGGGACAGCCCGCACGTGGACGACGTCCGCCCCACGACATTTCGTCAGTGGCTAGAGAGCATATACACGCCCCAGGCGACTTGAGCGTCACCTGGCGTCTTTCATTGGTGCGGGGATTATGGGATTGGGTGGCATTCTGGCTTGCAAGGTTTCAGCCCACAGGAGGCGTCGCAATCATTCTTCACTCGTCTTTCTTGAGCCCAGGATTCGGTGTTTAAACAAATGGTGTTGAGCTCGCGCTCGGATTCTGTCATGTAGCAACACACTTCAATTGACTTAGCATGGGAGGACCTCCTCGCCTAAATTCGTCATGTGAAACGAGGCTTGCAGCAGGGGCTGCAAGGCTGGCTGTTATACACGGATGCGTGCCGGAGGGTAATCCGCGGTGACGGCGATTACAGCCGGATCTTTTGCCATAACGGTGGCTAGCATATTGCAACAAGCTGCGATTAGCACCGTCTCCGTCACATCATGTGGTTGAAGGTGGGATGGAGGGCGGTAGGGCTGACACTTGAGAAACATAGGTTGGGTTGCACCCGCGCGTAAGTCGTGATATCGGGTCGATTAATGTTTCATCCGTCGCCTGCAAAACACGCATGGGTGTGTTCCAACTTTCGGGACTGTCATGCTCGCGTAAGGGCTTGTGCCCTTCAACGGCGCAAGGCTTCGGTTGTATTTTGCGCTACATGAAACAGAAGTAGAGCCCGTTGTGGTTTGAAGCAGAAATATTTTGAGGCCCGAAATCTGTGGGTTGTAGTTGTAAGTGTGTGTGGCTGCAGAATGGCTGAAAATGGAATGCGTGAGCCGTTTCAAGTAGTCACTTTCAGTCTAGATTGAAACATGACCTCTATGCTTAGTGTTGAACAAATACTCCCAAACACCACCGATCCCCAATAGCTGAATGTGGCAGGCGTTGAGCACTGTCCAAATCATTGCCGCCCACTCTACTTGTATCTTCTATTGACAGCTCGAAAGCCAGATCTAGGACTCCTGCTTAGCCTGCGCATCTTCGGCAACGACTTCGTCGCCAAACTCAGTGACAATCCATAGACAAAACTTTTCCCACTCTATCTGCCACTCTTGCAATTTCTTCGCCTTGACTCCATCTCCCAAGCTTGCTTCCTTGATCCCCTTCACCCACTCTGTCTGGTCTTGGTCCTCAAAGGCCGCCCACCTCACGCTGTTTTCAGCAAGACTCCCTAGACCCGCTAGGCCTAGGTTTTGCCAGCCCTGAAGCGCCTGCCAAAAATCGTGAGACATGCCGGCAGTGTCTTGGCCCAGCATTGCTGGGTCATCATTGCAGAGGCTGCACGGAACTCCTCGCGCTAGCAATGCAGGAAGAGGATGGGCTGTTACAGAGCCGCAAAGTCGAAGGACTTCATTGGAAATGGGGCAAGATTCAATCAGAATGCGCTTCTGCTTGATCATGTCAATAAGCAGAGGGTGCTTGAACAGACTGTATGCATGGCCAATTCTTCGTGTGCCAAGCAGGATAGCATCAAACAAGTTATTGTCCGTATCTGTGCCGTCACCGAGGGTCTCTCCAGCATGGAAAAAGAAGGGGAGATTTACGCCCTCCTGGGCGCACTGCTTACGGAACCAGAACAGCTCTGGAAGAAGGTCGGACAAGGGCCTGCCGAGATCTTCCGGGCCGACAAGGTCGTATCCTGCGATTAGATGGGGAAATGCCAGTTTTGTTGCAATGCAATTGTCCATGTTCTCTACAATCAGCCGTGTGGGCCAGCTTCGAAGGCAAGTCCAAATAGTTGTTAGCCCCCAAAAGCCCTGGCCTTCTGGTGAGTTTTTGAAGCGGGCAATCTCCTCCTCCATAACTTCAAACATGTGAACATAGTCCTTTTCGGGCTCCTCTTGACGATCGCGGCAATAGTCGAGTGGCCAGGTAAATCTGTGTTTTGTCAGAAGGGGCTTTCGTGGATGGTGGGATGACCTACCGCAGCTCAGCCCAGTTAACACCATCATCCTTTAGAGCTTTCATCAGCTGACGCAGGAATGCCCGAAATATGGGCTCATAGTGAATCATGGTTGCAACCACCATAAAACACTTTGCGAATTTGACCCAGATCGCATCGATACCATGATGCTGCTCATGGACGTCGTCAGTGGAAAGGGTGCATCTGCTTTTGAGCCACTTGAGAAAACCAGCTCTTCCGCCCTCGGGAAACTCGTCGGCAACCTTTGTGATTTTCAGAAAGCTCTGGGGCTTGTAATCCTCGACCCAGATGGAACCCTCAGTCTTTTCCTCTGCCCTGTAGCGAAAGTTTAGGACCGCATCCTCCCTCGCCTGTTTGGTACCGAGGGGTTGGTCACTCGACATGTGCATGCCGGGAGTCCGCATGAGCTCGTCCAGAAGAAAATCAAAATTGACCATGGCATCCATGTGCGCATGCAGCAGGGCGCCCTTGGGCATATGGCGAACGATTTTCCAGAGCCTGGTCTTTTCCATGCGCTCTTTGGCGAGCATAAACATCATTCCCGGAAAGATGCACTCATTGGTAGCCTGGGCAAGCTCTTCTTCAACCTGGGGGGTCCAAATGGTGGAGTTTTCCTCGTCTCGGATGCGTTCCACAATGGCACATGCTTGCTTGGCGATGGGGGATAGGGACGCCCTGAAGGATGCATCAGACCGGGTCGTCTTTTCTTGGGCAATCAGGCTGGCACGGCCGGAAAGATACTGCTGAAGGAACGGGTCTGAGAGGGAGGGAATATCTTGGGCGACCTCTTCCCACTCCTCGTTGGACATGGTGTATTCGGACATTATGCACAGTGTCGGCGCAAGTTGGTGAAAGAGGGGACCCACCAACACCAGAGGCGTCTGTTATAATGCAACTAGGTACGCAGGGCGGTGCTATTCCCACGGGGTCCAGTCAGGTCTGACAGGTGTCAACGTGCCAGTTTGGGGGTTGTGAAAACTGAATCACTCGAATCGTGCAAGATGGCCGTGAAAAGAGTAGTTGGCCCAATAGGGCAGGTCAACCAAGACGACAAGAGCGGGGACTGGCCAGGCAGGCAATCCATGCACGGAGCAAGATCTTGCGTGCGAATGAGGCTCTGCCGGAGCTCACTTGAGCTGCAAACTTGAACTTGAACTTGAACTTGGATTTAGATTTGATAGCAAAACTGGAAGAAGCAAAGTCGCTCAACGCTCGCCATGACGTAGGCGTTCAAACGGCGACCCAGCCTACCTGGTAGCAGGCCGCCAAAAGCAAAATCACCTGAGCGGTACATGCAGTGAGTGACGGTTGGTGGCAGCCAGAGTCCGGCGCTTGTCAGAGCGGGGATGGGCTGGTCGCGTTAGCAGCTGGCACCGCCCACGTGATGCTGCACATGGCTGTCTCACCACGGTTTGTCGATCTGTGGATATTGGCCGCTGGTTCGTTGGCCAGATTTCTGCTCATCACCGACATTATCACACAGCTCCGACCAATACGCGGCCCAAGACTGCATTTTTCCCGCCGGCTGGTCGGTGGATGGCGCAGGACGCGCTCTCTGCCCTGAGCTCCCCTTCTGCGCCGATACCCCAGCTTCTGCTGCGCTCCGACGCACCTCCACCCCGAAGGCATGCGCAGAAAAGTTCGCTTGCAGCTTCAGAATCCCTCCGAGGCCATCTGTTGGCCCCTTGCAGTCAGCCATGCCGCGAACGAGGAGATGGTCAAACGCCAGCGAAGCGAGCGCAGAAAGGCGTCTCCCCTGCCACGGCCGATGGCTGTTGGCCCCGATATGACACCTTCTCTAGCGGCCTGCTCTCTCCCAATCCGGCCCCGGATGTCCCTGATCCTCTCCTAGTGCGAGTCGGCGATGCTGCCAATCGATGCATCCCGCCTCACCCCTTTCACATCACCTGCACGACACGTCACAGTTACTTTGCTCCTCCAACGCGTAGCCTTAGATCTCGGCCCCCGAAGTGCCTCGGGGTGATCAATGCCTTTTCGCAACTCTCCCCTGCGGCCCTATGGCCAACGGAGACCCTGCTTGGCCTCATCCACCCCGGTGACATGATGCCCCGTCACAGCTAGCCAACGACGATCCACGGCTGAGCCCATGTAACCCTGAACCTTTGTGACATTCGTTAACCAAGAAATGCCCAAGCTTAATGTGATTGAGGAAATTGTAGCCATCGTGAGACCATTGTCGGCCGCCCGTCAAACTACATAAAAGCCCGGTGTTCCCTCCCTTTGCCGACCCTTCAACTACTCATCACACCGCTCAGCCTTCTATTCCTCTTCATCAGCTTGGCCCAACACACAATTCGCGCCTTATTTCAGCTCAAGCCTATTAGCCATACTCTGCTTACACACCACAATGTATACCATCAAGGCCCTTGCTCTATTCTGCGCCATGGCTACGGCTGCGGTGATACCTCGAGCCAATAATGTGCCAACCGGTGCTTGTTGCTTCACGCTCCAGGATTCTTCCTCCGGGGCCGTGGTCCAGCAAAGCAAGCCAAACGGCTTCCTCTATCTCAATGCCAATCAGCCTAACGGCTGGTACTGCATTGACCTGTCCAACTCTCAAGATATTCTGTTGGATACCCTCAACAACGCTTGCTTCCTCAGCACAGAATCACAGTTCCAATGCCTTGACCCCACCATTGGCCCAAACTCTTGGACCCTCTCGAAAGATGGAAGCGCTACTCTACTAGCCCACGACGGAAGCACAACTTTCACTTCGTGTCCAAGCGACAAGGGTGGTCAAGCGTTGTATGGAACCAAGTCCGGCGATGGCTGCAAGTCTATCAAGCTTCAGGCCACCGGCTTCCAGGGTACTTGCCAGAACTTTGCTGCCCGCTCATGAGCAAAACAAATATACCAAGCGGCATGAAAGCCAGGGTGTGTTGATTTTCAGCCCGTCATGATCGAGGTTGCTGGCAACTGACAGAGAGGCACGGTCTGAAAGGAGTCACAGCACTTGGACGGTGTTTCTTTTTACAAAGGCGTTCCAGGAAATTAAATTATATCCGGCCGTCAGATTTTCCCAACCAGCTTCGAGTATATTGCACTTCAACACACATTTTAAGGCAAAGGACTCAAACAAGCGAGTGGGAATGGCTGACACGGGCATGGCCATGTTGGCCGACGGGCAATTTGTCCCAACTTCTATGTACAATATTTCTAGATATCCCTGTTGCAATAACGTAAGAATTACTAGTCTGCTTTTTCGTTCATTATTCTGCCTCATTCTCGCTTCACAGTCTGGACAAAATTCCATCGCCGGGTGCCCCATATATAATAGCCCTGTCTCGAGCGAGAGCGTCGCTGGTCGAGGCTTTTGTCTGCTTCTGAACGACACCCATGTCTTCCAGAAACAAGTAAAAGATATCCTGCGACACAACATCACCATCGCTCCCGGCATCGACGTACAAAAGAATCGACACCAGCAAATGGCCCACTGCCCATAAAATGTCTCTCGCTTCGCCCATCAGATTACTGGATGATTCGCGCTCTATCCGGCTTCTCAGGTTCTCCCACTCTTTCACGGGATCCCAGCCGCCTGGCTTTGCAATCTTCCCTTCAGACTCAAAGCCCGACTTGATTAACTCACCAAGTGCATCCAACGAATCCTTTCCTGTCTTGGGGTGCTTCAGCGCTCTGATGAAATCCGTACTAAGCACATCTGTGGTGCCCTCCCAAATTGGCAAGACACTACAGTCGCGATAAATACGGGCAACGTTGAGATATTCTTGCTCTTCATTCAGGAGGTATCCCACGCCACCTAGTGATTCCATGCAAGAAAACAACAGTGCCACCGCCGGCTTACACACGTAGGCCTTGGTCAACTGTGTAAGAACTCGCAACAACGGCCCAGTTAATTTCGACTGAATGGACAATGCTTTGAGAGCTGGCGATGCGTTTGAAGTAGAGGCTTCAGGATGTTCAGTCAAGCCAAGAAGATGTGACGTGAAGATTGACAGAAGCATGAGTCTGCGGTATTCGGCAGTCATCTTGGCAAGAGTCCTCATGTGAAGTGAGCTGTCAGTCAACTTGACTCTAGCGCCCTTACCAGCGCCAATCACACGCACGCGGGCATACGCTCTCGCGATGCTAAGGCCACGGCCAACATAGCTGACTGCGGCTACTGCGGAATGAATCCTGGTCAAATTCAAGATGTTACTGACTTCTTGAATTCCGCGACCTTCATCACCAATGAGCCATCCACGCATGTCCTCGAGTACGAGTTCGGCAGTAGGCAGTGACTGTGTTCCCGACTTGTTCTTCAAGCGCTGGATACGGACACCGTTCAAAGCCTCGCCCTCGGGGTTTGGCAACCCGGTCAAAGTAGTAGCCTCAGGGTTATGCTTGCGCATAGGCGCCAGGAAAGTGGATAGTCCTCCCTTTGGGGTCTTGGCAAGAAGCACAGTCATTCTTGAATCTGTTGCCGAGCTGAACCATTTGAACCCATTAATGCTCCATGGTCCAAGTGGAATATCTTCTTTTTTCGATGCATGGCCTGCATTCACGTTTGGGCGGTACACGGCCGTGGTTTCGGTCAGCGATACATCGCTTCCGCCGGTGCGTTCAGTCATCCACTGGCCGCTTGTCCAAGCTTTGCTTGGGTCTCTACTTATCAAATGCTCGAACGCGTTTTGAAACACTTTCTTCTCCTCGGGGGAGAGCTTAGCTGCGAGGCTCGGGGTGGTGAGATGTGTCTGCAGCAGCCGAGCGGCGCCATCCTGCATTGCAGAGGGGCAAGTGACGTTCGCGGAGGACGCAACCCATAGCTGGAGGCGAAGAAATTGATAGGCTCGTGAGTATGGCCCGAACGGTGTATCGTAGCCCGCAGCAACGAATCTAGAAACTATCAGATCAATCACATTTGCACGTGGGGAAATTGCATACCCGTGAGAGAGGCCGAAATTCTGAAGACCGCGCCAGCCTTCACCAGTCACTAGTTCCCCCCTCCATTGCCCAAATACATCACGGCCCGAACCTTTAAGATGAGGCTGGTTGTGTTCAGAATCGGCAATCCAGGCAAAGACTTGGTCTGAGAGCACTTCATTTCCCAGCTCGGCAATCTCCTTCTCGACCTTCTGGGCTACATCACGAGGGAGGAAAACTTGGTCTGATCAGCAAGGGAATTCAGCAAGAAGAAAACTTTGCCCTCACGCTTAAAGCATCTCTGAAAGGTTAAATCATCATATACCTGGTTATTCAAAACCGGGGGTTTTTGGAAAAAGCCTTTGTCTGCACCTGAGGACTCCATGGCGAGCTTCAGCAATTGAAGGTTATAAAATCTACGCCATCTCGAGCAGATGTTTTACCCGTTTTAAATTGCAGATTTAGAGAGTCTCTTGCCAGTGCGGTTACATTCCCGTGAGCACATCTGACGTGGGGTAAGCTGGTAGCAGCCGAGGCTGGCTCGTGCCCAGTCTGGAAGGTTGGACGGAAGTAATTCCGTCCGAACAGCCCCTATACCCAAACCAGACTGCGGAGGTGGTATTAATCAGTAGGAGGCGGGAAACGGTGGCCAGATCAGCGGTAAAAACACGTCTGAAAGCTGAGGGGTAGGTGAAAAGGCGGGCACTGTTACTTCTCCGGATGCTACCAATGTGCGGCGGTGCCCACTTAGTACCGAGCAGCTTAACATGACAGAAGGCCGAGGCCAGTCAACCCATAGGCCGACTAGAGTGTTGCTTACTTTAAAATAGGACCAAAGTAGTATCAAAATGTATAAGGGTTACATTTTAAGTGAAAAGGAAGGAATCAAAATTGGTGGTACAGTTTCCTTGGATATCATTGATTTGATATAAATGCCCACTTGATGCCGAGCAACTCAAATCAGTCTAACCGAGGGCAGTCGGGCCAACCGGCTATCAAAAGCGGTCCTTGCACGAAAATATATAGATTGAAAGGATGCTACATAGTCCAAAACGTCATTAATAATTTCGCGAAGTGAATGCGTTTGTCATCACTGGGCTGTCCAGTGATTTATCTCAGCACAAAGTTCTGCAAAATCAAAGCCTAGCCTAGGCGGTCCGATTGTACTATATTTATTCACTGCACTCAGCCATCCAAGATTCGTACGGGTCTCTCTCACCAAGAACTCGATACCCAATCAATAGCGATTTCCGCTGCATCACCATCACCCTATCTCATTGAAGTATGCAAGCTTCGACGAAGCTATCGTCAAAGCCACCCGGGATTTCTTCCCGATGAGATTTCGTAACTGCAATATCTTTTTTTTTTTGGAACCTTCCACATCCCTTCCCAGCTGAACAAGCTCGACCTTAAGGCTTTCTAGTGGAGACTTGTTCGCGGCACAGTCGTGGAGAATACGTATGCTGGTAAAAAAGCCACCCTAAAAGTGGAGTTGTGGCCCTTGGCACGGCAGTTGTCCTCTAAATACCACTTACACGGCAGCAACCATCGGTAAAGTGAACCCGAAAACGCTTCATCGGGTGCCGCTTTCATGCGCCCGCGAGTCGTCAATGCGAGTTGTTACGAGATGGGGTCGTGTCTCGATTAAAGGTGGTTATTGGTTATGCCACTTTCAGAAGGCCGGGTCATGTGTGTGGTGTTAGTCAACCAGCCGGCCAGGTGTAGTAAGATGGCCAGAAACACCATCACACCATTTGAAGGATAAGCAGCAAACACCCGTCATGACAGCCATTATCCAAGGAAAAAAAAACCTTGTCAATCATTCCCGATGTCGCAAACGGGATGAGCAAGACCATTTCACATCAATGCATGCGTCTCAAGCCCGCTCGGACCCAAAACTTGTTCTGCGCCTGGCTGGTTTTTCGTAATGAGAGACCCTTGCCCAAAGTGGATTTCTTGGCGAAGGCGTGGCACCACGAGGCAAGGCTGAATGCGCGGTGTGAAAAGTCTTGGGACGGTTGAAGCGGCACTCGAGAGGTGCTGCTCCAAGACTGAGGGTAATGGATGGCCCTGGTTTACTAGCCTCGCGACATCATTCGTGTTTCAGATCAGGCCTGGCAGCACACCATCACCAAGCGTGCCCTGGTCCCGCATGACCTCATTACTGGTGACTTGTTGCAAGCCACCATCCCCAGAGTTATGGCCCGGGTCAACGTGTCAACGTAGGGCTCCAAGCCATCGGGCTGTGAAAAAAACCGGCTCCAGTGCAAATTTGCTTTGTGCGTAGACTCGTCATCGTCATGTGGTTGAGCTATTGGAGGGACCCGTGAGTCTGATAGCACTCTCTTTTGGATGGAATACATAATGCATCGTGTTTCCCACTCACGAGGAAGGTGAATCATTCCCTCCATCACCAAAACAAAGTATCTCGGGTCCTATTCCTAAATAGCCCTTAGTCGACTATCGGCACCAAGATCTCAGTCTTGCAACCACATTATCCCATAGCAACAACTTTCAACCATAATCATGGCTCTCGACCGCCTTGTCAGTATGGTGCTTCGCGGCGCGGAGCTTGTCTTCGCTGCCATCGTCGCTGGTGTCACGGGATGGTACCTGCACCACTACAGCGATGCCAGCAGCTGGAATCTCGGCCGCTTCATCTACACTGAAGTGGTTGCCGCTCTCTCTATATTATTCTCCCTTCTGTGGTTGATTCCCTTCTCGAGCACCTTCATTCATTGGCCCGCCGACCTCATCTTCAGTGTCCTCTGGTGGGCCGTCTTTGGTCTTCTTGTGGATGTAAGTCTACTCTACGAAAATCCGTTTCGAGCAATTGCTAACAACCAACCTACAGCGCGTTGGTCACACTTGCGGTGCCATTTTCTGGTGGGGCAACGTTTCCCCTCGTGGAGACTTGTGCGGCAAGTTCAAGGCAGACATTGCCTTTGCCTTCCTCTCAGCTCTTCTGTGGCTCGTCTCTGCTCTTGTCGGCTTCTTCTGGGTTCGCAAGCGTGAGGCTCGTGTTGCCCGAGCCGATGCCGCTTACGCTCGCCGCCACCCCTGGTACCGCCGCAGCCGTGTCTAAGTCATGGGATATAAAACGAAAGATCTATGCTGAGCAACGATACATGATACCCCCGACTTTGATACCCTAGGTTTATATGATGCGTATGGAGGGCAATGGAGAATGGTTACAGTTCCAGTGTTTTCCTTGAGTCAAAGGTTGGGCGTGGGAGCTAAGGGTGGGCTCATTCAGCTATCATGGAAACGAATTAATGGTACACGAGGTATCACACTTAATTATGGACAATATTCTTAACCAACTACTATTTCCTATGGCTAAATACATTCATTGCATGAATATCTGGTAAATTTGGGTGAAACTTGCAAGTGTGCTGTTGCAAATATGGTTGACGTCATCGCCCAGCAAATAAACGGCCACTTCTAGCACAGGCAGCCTAGGCCGATGCGGTGCACTGCAAACAAATCATGTGCGTTTTGATCGGCACGAAGTGAAACGACTAACGTGGTAATGCACACCATAGATCGTCTAAGGACCTGGGGAAATCGGGGGGCAACGATTGAAGTAATTACCAACGGTCAAGCATGGAAATTCAGGCTACCTCCCCGTCATGACAGAACAAACTCCTCTTACCAAACTCCAAAGGGTCTTGCTGCGTCATCGACATCATTTCCGTATTTGGGAATTTGCGTCACGATTCGCAAGGATGAGGTGGGCAATCTTTGGCCGTATCGGGAGGGCATCTCCAGAAAACATCCGCACTTGGTGCAACAACCACCGTCATTGTGCCATACCCATAACCCTGATTTTCCTCCGATGGTGCACAGCTCCAGAATTACCACCTTGCTGGGCAGCCATTGCCGTAGCCGATAGCGGGTCTTTTCCTGGGGTTCGTGGGCCAAACACGGAAGCACCCGCATCATGGCATCCATTCGCCACGAAATCTATGATGCAACCTCACGGATAAGTGTCGCAGCAATATGAGAAAGCGTCCGCCACCACAGCCACAGGTTCCATCAAAGGCGATCAGTGCATCACTAGTCGCAATTTGAGCCTCCATACACGTCTTTGTTGCGTGCTCCACCAGCTGGTCCCTTGGCGGAAACCGTATCCCAGTATCAATCAACCTGCAGATATCGTAAACGTCACAAACCCCAAATGATGACGCCGAGATGTCTCTAGACTGAGTACGTCCATACGGCATGTCCAATCATGTCTGCGAGGTGGTAGGGTTCGCAGGAAACCATCCAAAACCACAGGGCAGCAATGCGTCTTGAGGAAGCCATGACGCGAGATGAGGTAGCTTCCTGGGGTGTGCAGAAGTTGGAACTGCAGGGTCGGCACTCATTCATGCTATTCTTGGATCAATATGTATTGCATTGAGTCTGGATATGGGATTTACACCCAGAAAGCTCATCTATAAAAGTCCAGGCCATCCCCCATCATATCTCTTTTCTCATTCCATAACAAACAACACACAAAGATACCCAGTCACATCATCATAAATCAACTTCACAATGTCTTCCATCGTCAACAAGGTTAAGGGTGCTGTCAGCTCTGACAGCACAACCTCTCAGCCCGAGGGTACTCACGGCCCTCATGGCAGCCGCATGGCCAACGCCGCTGACCCCCGTATCGACTCTGATCGAGACCACCGTGCCGCCCACAATCTCCAGGGCACCACTGGTACTTACACAGACACCGGCAACTACACTACTGGCACCGGCAACTACTCCACTGGTGCTGGCAGCTACACTACAGACAGCCGACCCATTGGCACCACCGATGGCCCTGCCACAAAGACTGATGGCCCTCACAAGTCCAACCTCATGAACAAGGCCGACCCTCGCGTCGACTCGGACCGAGACCACAGCAAGAACATGGGTGCCAACCCTCACGGCACATCTGGCACCGGCGCCCACAATGTCAACGAGACGACCCGCACTGGAGGTCTTGGTGGCACCAGTGCTGGAGTCCTGGGCGGTTCTGGCACCACCACTCACGGCACTACTGGTACCACCACTACTCACAGTGGTGTTCCTGAGGGTACCTATGGTCCTCACGGAAGCCGCATGGCCAACGCTGCCGACCCACGTATCGACTCGGACCTTGACAGCGGCCGAACTGCAGGAACCGGTCTTGGACGCACTACCGGTACTCACACCACTGGCACTCACGGCACTACCCACGGTACTACTCATGGCACTACCCATGGCACCACTCTTGGTGGTGTCCCTGAGGGCACTCACGGTCCTCACAGCAGCCGCGTAGCCAACGCCGCTGACCCACGTATCGACTCGGACCTTGACAGCGGCCGAACTGCAGGAACCGGTCTTGGACACACTACCGGTACTCACACTACTGGCACCCACACCGCTGGCACTCACACTGCCGGTACTCACACTGCTGGCACTCACACTACCGGCACTCACGGTACTACCCACGGCACTACCCACGGCACTACGACCCACGGCGCCGGACACTCTCACGCAACCTCTACAGGCCCTGCTCCCAACACCGCTGGCCCTCACAAGTCGGACTTGATGAACAAGCTTGACCCCCGAGTGGACAGTGATCTCGATGGAAGCAAGACCATGGGAGGTGACAAGACTTTCTCCCAATCGTAAGTCGGAGACAAGCCGACCTCGACGTTATCAACCCGGCCTTTAACATTTTCCACAGAAACAGCTCATCATATGCCCACAAGGATCCTACAGATGCGGCCCAGGTGCCTCCATCCGTCTTGAAAAAGCATATTGGCGAGCCGGTCATTGCTCACAATGATCACAGTCATGACCGCGCCAGAAGGAACAGTGTTTCTCACCAAGATCAACACCGGGGACTATAAGGATTACAGATATGAGGAATGATTTTTCTTTTGTTTGTGGTAACTGATCTTATGAATAATTCCTTTGTATTTTAATTGGTTCGTATTTGAATCATAAAAAAACATAAAAAACACAATTGATCCTTGCCTGATGTGATGCCGCCAACCACGTGGGTAATAGAAAATGCGACCTGATAGCACACTCACCAATAAATGAGCACTAAAACCGTTGGAGAAAAAAAACCGATTGAATATTTTGAGATCTCAACGTGATATATTATTTTTTCTCATTCATTATATCTATTAGTTTTCTTGACCATATTCGGTTAACTTTGAGATTTAAGATATTGGCATTTCTTCATCATGTATTAGCTAGCGTATTGCCAGTTCAGATTTACAAAAACAAACAAACCCGTCACACAAACTCACCATATATAAAAGTCAGTAGATATGTGTCAGGGCGGAAACAAGAAGGGGGAAGAAGAAGAAAACAATATACTCTCTATTATTCCCAATCCGTTGTGGCATCCATGAGTCTGCCTTGATCAGGCGCCCACCTGGTGGATGCCTTATCTAAGCGATCATTCAAAACACCCCTCCATCAGGCTACCCTACACATTCACCACAAGGCCTCGGGATCTATTCATCGCCTCGACCTTGCCAACGTCATTTATATTAAGAGTATCAGGCTCTGCTTCGCCTCCCGATCATGCACCCGTCATAATGTCGGCCGTAATCCCCCAAGCTCTCTGGAACGCCCGCATTCCGCTCCACATTACTCACCCCGCCTCACCGACGACTCCGTTCATCACCAGCATCCCGCGCTTCAGCTACTTAGCGCTGCTGCTCCCCCGCCTTTCAACCTTCTTCGACTCGCCATGCTCGAGCTTCCATTTCGAAGACGTGCAGCTTAGGAACCTGACCGTCGGCCTGCTCGTGGATCTTTACCAGCCTCCCCTCCCCTGGAAGCTGACGGTGAATGATGGCGTAGGCTGGGACATTGCAGATACCTTTCTCAACTGCGCCAAAGAGGTGAGTGAACCTGAGCGCAACAGTTCAATCGTAATTTTAATGTACACTTGCCTCGGCCCCCCGAGACACACTTTGCAAAATGACCCGACATCCATATTGCGAATAAATTTACTGACCTTGCTGCTCAGGCCGACTTCATCCGCAATGGCAACGCAAACCAAATCATGAAAATGTCCAAAGAACACACCACGCAGCTATGGAATTCTGTCATGGATAATGACCAAGCCGCCTTCAACCGCATCAACACACGCCTGCTAAACGCGCCCACTGCGCTAAAACATGTCCCCATCCGCATTTACATTCCCTCCAACTCCTCAGGGACAGACTCGGCCTCGCCCCCATCCGAGCCCGGGTCCTTCAAGGTCGTCCAGTCCCTCATCCCGGCCAGCACAGCGGATAGGAAGCCTAGGTTGTTGGGACAAGCGCTTAAAGACGCCCTACCTGGGCTCTTCCCAAGTAGTCGAGATCCGATCCTGGCAAAGGCTGTTATGCATGGTGCCGCGGTCCCCTTTAATGCGCCTCTAGAGGAGCTAATGCGCGAGGCTTCGTATCCGGATGGCTGGCTCTGTCTCGTTGTCATAGTGCTATGACAGCACCTTTGAGGGGGATATAGAAAGCATAGTATCTAATGGCGTTAAATGGGGGATACAGGAAGAAACCAAATCACTCTTAGATGATTGAAGTCTGGAAGATGACATTTTATTTTTAGATTCTTGAAGAAAATACATATCGCTGGCTATATAAACGTGATCTTCTTTCCCATGAGACTTTTATATGCATCATCAATCGCCTTTCTCTTCCTTCTCTTTGTCTCTTCGTCCTCGCCCATCTCCTCCTCGTCATCAATGTCATCTGGTCCTGGAATCTGGGGCGCCCAGGCTCGAATCTGCCCGTCCATGTGAGAACTGTAGATGGCCCCAACAGAATTCCCTCCACCCATCACAGGCCCGACTTGACGTCCAGCACCACCAGCATTGCGCCATACGATGCTTGTGATTCGGTTTCTGCCCATTTGCCCACCACGAGGCCCAACAGGGTTAGCAGCACTTGGGCTACGAAGACGTGTTACGATGTTTCCATCGTGAAGGTCGAGAAGGAGAATCTCTTGGTCGTTGGGCCAGACTAAGAGCTCGTTTCCACTTGACAGAGTAGAAGGTGTCACTAGAAGACTAGCGGTTTTTGCATGCTGGTTCTGGATAAGAGAGCCAAAGCTCGCAAGTGTGTTGGCTCCCGTGGCTGCATCCCAAACTCGGATCTGGCGGTCCAAACCGGCCGAGATGATGTACCTTCCATCATCCGTCCATTGTAGACCATTTACGGCGTCGTCATGGGCTTGTGCAGATGCTCTGAAGTGAGGCATCTGGTTCCAGTCCATGCCCGAGGCAACAGAATGCTCAAACCTATGCATAATTCCGAGCGAATCCTCCTGGTCTAGTTGCGCAATAACACCGCCAGCCCTTCTAATATCCCATATGCGAACCTTCCCGTCAGAATGACCACTTGCGAGAATGTGATCATGTCGTGGGCTCCACGAGGTTGCCAGAACAGGACCACCATGAGCGACCAGTGCCTGTACGGCGGAGCCAGACTTCAAATCCACCAGCCGTACATTGGAGTGCTGAGTGGCAGCCGCAACGAGGAGGTGATCAGCAATCGGGCTCGTGGAGTGGGAATATATTGTCGCATTCAAATCAAAGTTGGCTGAGAGCGCGCAACGCTGGGTTGACCAGAGCTTCAGCTTCTTGTCGAAGGAGCTCGAAAGGAAGGCATCGGGATCGAAGGGGTAGAAAGCAATATGAGTGATCCCATGGGTATGTCCAGCGGCTTGTTGGTCCTGAGCTGACCGCGCAATCATAGCTACAGGCCGAAAAGTATGAAGTTTGTGGGGATTGCCAGAGGCCTCGAGGTCCCAGACCTTGATGGCGCCCTCAGCGCCACCGGACAGCAGAATACGTCCATCGAATTTGTCGAGAGCGAGACTGCTCACCCCTGCACCATGCGCGCGGATATTGTGCGCTCGTTCGTCTACGCCTGAGGGATCGGGGCGTGCCGCAATATCGCCATTGAAACGGTGTTGAGGCGCGGGCGCAAAGGAACGGAGGAGCTGGGTCGTGACGGTTCGAGCGAGGTCTCGGGGACTGAGGTCACCCGTCTCGCGGGCGAGTATACGGGCCTGCATTCATCTGTGGCGGGGAATTTGAACGATATGAAGGAGAGAAACGGGCTCGTCGAGAATGATTGTCAATTCGGCGTGAAGTTGAAAGTGGGAGGAATGCGCTTCAGACGAGGCTGTAGTGATGTCAGCCTGGAGGTAGTGGGTAGCTACAGGTCCCGCAACCCCACATTAACCGAATTCGACCAGCTGAACTTTCATCAACTTCATCTCTCCAACAACTTCAACGAAGATTGCTGGTGGGCAGAGCCCCTCCCTATTTTCTCGTACTTATTGGAATATTATTGTTTGCATACTCAGCCTGGAGATTCTCTACAGCCCATGTCTCCGATCCAAATCACTATTGACCTCTACTCAAAACATGTCGGAACTTCAACTTTGAATGCAACGCATCACGCTTTGTTAATCTTCAGATTAAACTGAACAAGAACTTTCCCTCTAGAAGCAAGTATCAAAAATACTTTGGGAGTTAGAAATGGACGCCAGAAAGCACCAAAACCTGGTTGTTCCTATCAGTGAACTCACTGAAGCTGGGCCCTCCCAGATTACCGATCATGATCAACCTTCAATACCCGACTCCAGGCGTCGGCACGCAACCGTGTACGACGCAGTAGCGGGTTAGTAAAACTCTTCCTCTGTTTTTGCAGGATGCTCATCGTGTATAGGCAAAGTATCGTATAGTCAAGGCCCACGGTCCGAAGAGACCAAGCCCCAGCCACAACATCATCAAAGGACGATCAAGTATTCTACTAGAGAAACACCATTGGCACCAGATGAGGTTCTTTTTAGGCGCAAGTATGCGCCTGAGCGTTATTATGAACATGACATTTACTACGCTCATGAACGGGACCTCCCCAATGCTGGCCAGGGTGTTTTGCCTGAAAGCGACATGCTCAAGGCCATTCACAGCTACGCGAGCACATTCTACAATGCAAAAAGCCGTGATGATAGCAACAGCGCCAATCTCAAAATAGCCGAGCGGAGTATGGACGAGACAGCGCTCCTGGCATTTGGTATACTCCTTGAAGAGGCAGGCAAAGAAGTCCTGGGTCGACGGGGAGATCTTGTCTTCACAGAGGGAGCCGACGACGCTCTTAGCTCCGATAGAGGTGGAGATGAGGTGGCGCGCGAGAACGCTCCTGTCGTTGGTCATGATGATATTACTGCACAGAAGGGGCGCAAACGAAGAAAAGTCGCCACTGCCAATGACGAGTAAGGATGGGTCCTGGTAAGGCAGCAATAGAACCAGCTATTGTGCCCAAACCCGCCAGATACGGCCGTGCGGGAGGGTGTTTGCGCGATGATGTTTCCATCCTAGCAAACATTGATGTAGGGGGTGGTTGGTGATCGACAAGCTCCGGCGACGGGCCATGTGAGGGGCCTCCAAAGTTCGGGCATGGCTCAGGTCCAAAGCCAACCTTCTACGGTTTCCAAGCAAACAGCGACTCGGAAATGTTTGATATTCAGCACTAACATGGGTTCATTGCAACAATTTGATGTCACCGGCACTGAGGCGTGAGCATTGCCTTGAGGTGTCGATCTTGCCTCTGGGGGAAGACCTGATCACCCTGTTAGTCCCGGATCCCTAAACTCCGAGCACATTGGAGAGGACCAGCGTGGATATTCGATGCGGACATCCATTTCTGTCCATCAACTGAGACTACGGAGGCCCTATGACGGTGTGCGACAACGCGTATGCCGAGGCCCCGAGTTTTGATATTGAACTATTCGCCGAATGGAATCAGACCGGTCATTCTCAACCCCGCTTATCCAGGCTAAATGTTGGCTTTGAGACACGGGGAATGCATTTCAGGGCCTCGTTCAGCACTGCGTGGAGACCATTATTTGCCACAAAGGCGGCCAGTTCCAACATGCGAAGCTCGAGCCTCGGCCCTTTTCATCCGGCCCATGTTATGGTCGAGGCCTAAGATGGGCTCTGGAAAGATTCTAGCCCTCCCACAAAGTGCCGAGGGGGTCATTGGGTCGATCTAAACCAATGTTTTCTTTTGGGAGTATATAGAATTGTGGAGATGGACAAAAGCACTAGCGAGATGAAGGATTGAATTGAGTCAGAGTATTTGCATCACAACTATCATCAACTGGTTGTGCGTTTTCCAACATCACGACATTGGACGATTGACCTGAGTCGGGGCTGACAAGGAGTGGGCGTCTGCAAGAAGGGTTTGAAACCAAAAGGAAAAATTTTCCTCTCCACGTGGCGAAGACAGGACTCGGAGAGTTGAGTCAGGAATCATGTTGCTATGGCATTGAATCTCACCAGTCAACGCCCCTACCAACCCACCGCACATCTAGTCCAAGCACCGCAATGCTCATTTAGATTAGCCTTGACTTTCAGTGACATACCAATTAACCAAGACGGGAAGCGGGTTTTTCGCTTGGCCACTCAAGAGCGAGCGGCTGTTTCATTACCAAAACGCCAACTTCGGAGTAAGCGGCCGTCCGCGAAGTTGTCATGTCGCACAAACTAACTATGATATATGACAACGGTCGTGCTGCGACATGTCTTGCGCGCCTCATGATATTAACTTGCCAATCCGAATTAAGCCCTAAATTTTTAGTTACGAGCTATCAAGAAATTTGAGAGACAAAAGCCCACAATGGTGTCAATTTGAAACACAGCATACGAGATCCAAGACATTTTGAGTAATTCTCCGCAGCCAATGTCTTAAACTGGACGCGACCATTTGACGTCTTGTCCAGCCAGCGCAGCCACTGTGCGACTAGACGGCAAGCCTCAGCTTGCTGTACTGGACGCCACGGGCTTGCAAATGCCGTGGGCCAGGGTTCGGAACCGCAACGGGGAGTGAATGCTACAAAGCGTGTGGTAAGCAGCAACGGCCCCGTGGAGGATGCTTGGCAGCACAGACAAGCGAGCGTTCTCTGTCGATGCTTGCGTGGCCTGGGAGCCAAACTCCACCACGCCTCACCACACACCCAGCCTCCCATTTCACTAAAACTAAGGTCATCTCGACCGTTTTCCGCTCCAGACAGGCTCTGGCTAGAAAGCCTCTACCGTTCCGACCAGGATGGCGCGAGCGTCTCCCGGTACGTACATTCTGCGAAAGAGATGGCAGAGCGTAGGTGTAACAGGCAGAGGCAGTGGACTCGGCACTTGGCAAGGGTCAGGTTGGTTACGGCAAGCCACAGGCGTACCCCAAGTTTCTTCGCGCATGGGACGGTCCGGCCACGATCGTCAGCTGGCCAACTATTCCTAGTAACAAGCAATGGAAACTCATGTCAGGTGGAGACTACCCGAAGTCACGAGAGGCTCTTGACTGCCTGGCAAAGCAATAGTCTCCGGCGGTTGCCCAAAACCATGATATGTATGGCGCTGACGGGTGTCCGTTTGCAACGTGTCGCACCGCAAAAACCGGGCTTAACCAAGTAATGCCTCATATCACATCACATGGACTCCAATCTCGGTCGTGGGAGCGAGCATGGTCAGAGGAATGGAGCCATGGCCTCATGTTGAGCCTTGGAAAATGGGGAAAACGGCCGCGGGCTGCACTGCAAACCCCTGTCCATACATACACGGCATGTACACAAGGCTTTGTGTGCCAGCTCTCAGCGCTCCAACCGCCTACTCGCCCCCACATTTCCGAGCGTCGAGGCTCAGCTCTGGCTCATGGTTGATGCTAGACGGTACAGAGCATCACCAACGAGTGTGACGGATGCTACAACATTTTCACCACCAACGACACCCAACGTTGCTTTTGTGCCGCTGCGTGGCGCGTCGATTTTGCTCTCAGTGTCGCCGTCATGGGGGAGCAGCCATCAAGGAAACCCAAAGGAGATGACAGGCAGAAGCATCCACTTCCAAAGGCATCAAGTCTGGAAGCCTGGTAGGCGTGAGCCATGGGTGTCTCATGTACCTTCTCCTAGACTCGCACAAGTACCCATTTGCTAGAGGAACATAAAAAAAAACACTGTGACACATCTCCGACCAACTACATGGCGTTCTCGTTCACCGGTCAGCAACACTGGTCCTTGATCACGCGTCTGGTTGGTCTCTTGAAAACAGCATCCCTGTGGGGGTTTACCTATTGGGCAAAAAACCCGGGATGACGGAAACTTGGGATACCGCACACCTATTGGAAGTTTCTCGCAAGCATCACCTTCTTAAACTCGATCACATAGGAAGCAAAAGAGAAAAAGAAAAATTCTTACCCTCATCTCGGTAGCGGGGGTGTGTCATTGTGAAGATTTCTGTTTTTGTTGCAGCCGTGAGATTTGACATGGATTCTAGATCGGACACCAAGGATATGCCAGCTGGGAGGGTGTGCAGGCGGCTCGGATTTGAAAAGAGGGATATGGATGTCAGGGCCGTCAATGCGACTGTCCCAGGATATTCTGTTTACAAGGCGCACGAGGCCATATGACGTGAGCGCCATGTCTGCATTGATTGATCTTGACTCTGTGAAAGCCTATCTTCCCGATATACCGAGCATCGAGACCCATCTTACATCTGAGCCCAAGGCGGAAACTAGTCAACCGAGAGGGTTTGATCCGAACTCGGGGTCGGTCCAGGGACCAGGTTGACGGTGCCCCTGGCATGGAAAGATTTAGTGGTATTTAGTGATATGCAGCAACCAGCTACGCGATTTGGGCTGGAGGGCGCTTAGGATCGTCATCGTACGATGATCTGATATTCTGGATTCAACCATAGAATTCGAGAGGGATCAAAGTCCTAGTTCGAGCTGGTTGACAAGGAGCCCAGGTTTTAGCCGGAAATGGGAGTCTGCCTTTCAACGGTCGTGTCCAACCTGACAGGTCACATATGAGGTAATGTTTAGTTATCACCCTGTTTACCGAATTGGTAACCTTGCACACCGAGAGTCTCCCTTCCCCCTGGGGGGGGTGTCTTCAGAAGAGGGACCCTCTGAGAAGTAGGAAGAGAGGAAAGCTTGGTAACGAAGGAATCCTTGCACCAGAACGCGCTATTGACTATGCCGCGGCTGAACCTCTGAGCATAGCCTTTTGCCGGAACGAACAATGAGGGCGAGTTCCCGGCAGAACATTTACAGTGTGGAGTGTTACAATGGAAAAAAGCAATATAGTCCCAAGACCACCCAGGGGTTGGAGTGATAATCTTGGCTTGGGCTAGCCAAAAGGGAAAAAAAAAGCATGGCATCTGAACCGACCGAACGGGCCTTCCCAGTCGTATGGGACGTCCACTGACTGGAGCAGCGTCCGGGCCTGGCAAGCAGGGGAGCCATCTTGGGTCATGGGACTATCGAGTCATCCTACCCAGCTGCCTCATCCCCCTTGTCAGCGAGCAGGGGGTGGAGGGAAGCGATTTCACCTTTGCCGCGCCAAGCTACTGCAGCCTGCGAGAGAGAACAAGCCTCGCCACGAGGTTGTTTCCCGCGGTCGCAGACGGGTGCAGGCAGGGTGGGCAAACTAACAGAGGCTTACTGGAAGCGGATGAAGGCCTCCAGAAGGCCGAGTTGAGATAAGAGGGACCCCTCACCTCCCTACCTGCGTGTGAATGGACCCGTCGCACAGCACGACGTCGGTAAAGCGATGGAAGACAAGGGTTTGAAACCCTAGAGAGCTTGGTTACATCACGCCCCTCCAGTTTCCGCCTTTTGGGATTGAGACAAGAGAGAGGAAAAAGCACATATACAGTGCGTGTCATCGGTTTCGGATCCCAGATTCACACGGAAAACGGAAAATTAAGGTTGAGGGGCGCTTTGGGAAACGGGTCAAAAAGAAAAGGGCACAAGGAACGTGTGGGGAGCCAAGGGCGGTGGCCTACCCGGGAGTCCCGGATTCGGGAAGCCGGCGTTGGAAAAGAGGAGACGGAGGAGACAACAGTCGCGGAATACATGCCAACGGCATGCCTGTCGAGCGGAATACAACACGATGCAGATACAAAGCCTATCGAAACCATGAGGGATAGTTTGACTAGGTGGAATTTTGATCTACTGATTGGGCATGGTGTTGTCGTCTCTCTTTGAATGGGAAAGGGAAAAAAAAAATTACGTCCATGCGTCAAGGGTCTGTGTAAGGCACTGCGCAATGGATACCCTAAACTGCCAAGCCGGACATAGGGAACCTTTGTCCCTATTCCCTAGCCTGCAGCTACTTGTTACACGATTCCAAATAATCGAAAGCCTCACGTTGGGGGGAAAAAAGGAAGAAAGAAAAAAAAAGGTTGTTAAAGAAAGACATAATGGTAAAGACCAAGGGGCTTCTTGCTTATGCGAATCGTGGCTGCACGATCAATGAAGCTCGTTAAGGCCAACTGCATGAACGGATCGAGCGAACTGGGAATTGCATGCATAGAGTGTGGTAGGCATGACTTGAGCCCTCTCTTTCTTGCTCTTTGCCCTGACGGAAGGCTTTGCCCTGGTTGGCTCTCTTAGCTTTAGAGGCGCCAGGCCTTCAGGAAAAAGCTGCAAGCTGGAGGCTCCATCGAGTCAAGCCGCACCTAAGAAAAACAAGGTGGCGAACGGCGAGTCGCGGACTGCGACATGCAGGTCCCGGGGTGCGTAGGGGCTTAGGATCGTCACCGACGACATGGACTCGGTTCCTCTGGCGTCTCAGGGGGGCCAGGCGAGTTTACAGGGCCCTTGCAGCGCCTCGTTGGGTTACCGGTGGCATGTTTATTTACCGCGTCAAGATGATAAGAATGCCATGTGTCAGCGGCGTGTCCAGCCGGTGCTTGCGCAATCAAGTGGACGGAGCGACGCAGGCAAAGGGTTAAGGCCGGGACGTTGGACTCGAGTGGCGCCCGCCATCCACGTCCCGCTTACCCAGTCCAGTGGGTTGGCCGACGACGGCTTGCGTTACGAATTGTCATATTCGTATATTGCTGGCGACGGCCCTACGGTCTCCCCTGACGAGGCGGGCCGCGAAAACTCAAGCTAGCTGCACTCTGTCCAAGTAGCCCAGGGCCACGCTCCCGCCACGTTCTCGCGGCTTCAGCTACGCTGTCTTAGCCTGTGTAAGCGTCTTGAATCTGGCCAGGGGCATGTCATTCCGTGGCAATTTAGCAGCAACGTAGAAGGATGGGCGAAAACCGCTAGGGAAGACATTGATTCAGCCCCGAGTCTTGGTTTCAGCCCGCC
Organism: Calonectria naviculata; assembly: GCA_003031705.1. NCBI lineage: Eukaryota > Fungi > Ascomycota > Sordariomycetes > Hypocreales > Nectriaceae > Calonectria > Calonectria naviculata. The sequence continues at coordinate 35,081 of NAGG01000264.1, forward strand.
GATGGAGCCGTTTTTTCCCATTTCAGTTTTGTTCCGGTGGTGTGCAGCCATGTTGAATACCACGACTGTTGACAACCGTGAACGGTTTACTCGCTAATAGACTTTCTCAACGCCCAGTCCCCTGTAGTGAGGAATTCCGCGCCGCACCGGCCCGTGAGTGGCTTGGTTGCTGCGACCTTGGGAGAGCCGGGTTCTGACTTGTCATTTTTTTTTTGCTTTTTTATCTCCATCCACCACGGTTCCTTTCCCAGGAATCCGGCAAGCCGGTGCGCTGCACCGCGCCGGCACGAAGACGCAGATTGAAACTCCGGGGTCAAGTGGCTCTGAACGTCTGTCAGTATTGCCATTGTTGACCCTGTTACGGATGTGGCGGCTGGCCTCTGGCCTGCAGCCAGGTCCAATTGCTCTCATTCGGGATGGGGTCTCTATTGTTGCGAGACAAGTCGGCCCAATCTGGGTTGAGATGACAGCGATGTGAATCCTAAATGGCTGCCGTCCTGTCGGGAGAAACAAGGCAGTCAGATGTGTGTCGCCCTGTAGCTGGTACCTGTTCCATGTATCCCATCCGTTCCTAGTATGGCCACCGGAGACGGGTTGCAAGCCCGTCCGCCCAGAGGGAGGGCGGCCAATCCAGTTCCCCTAGCCCGCCTCCCCTGCTATTCGCCGCTCCCGGGCCCAAAGCTTCTATGGAGTCGTCTTCGTCCCACTCATCCACGGCGACGGTCAACTAGACATCCGTCCTGTCAACTAGCGGCGTCCCAGCGATCTGGGAACCGCAGGAGCTGATGGAGGCCGTTGCCAGGGGTAGAGAGATGGGTGGTTGGACCAAATTGCAGGCAATCAAAGCAAATGATTGCGTCGTTGGGATGTAAGGCAACTGGAAGGTGAGCCAAGCGATGGTACTGGATACATGGCTGCAGGGAGCATTTCTAATTCCACACCTCTGACGTTGTGCGCGCGGGCGCATCCATTTCCCGGTTTGAGGCTAGAATATTGTCTGGAAGCGCCCAGGGCTGTCTCCATAGCCGAGTCCTTTGGCCGATGACGAGGGGTTGGTTCTCCCACAAAACTTCCAAGGAGACAGAGAGCCTCTCCAAGGCATTGAGTAGAGTGGCGTCATGGACAGTCCAGCCAGTCCAGCCTGCACTTTGACTCGGCCTTGCGCTCAAGTGGTCGCATAAACACGGCGGAATCCAAGCCTTGCCATGAGCCGTGTAATGATCTTACTCTTCCATTGGGATCTTGTTAGCCCCGCGATGTGATCTGCATTTGCCCTCCGTCCCATCCTATGTAATCGCGCCAACTTTAAAAAAGGATTGAAAAAAGTTAGTACAATTATTGCCCAATATTCATTGATTGAGTAGAATCCGGCTGCTCCCGGGTTCCCTCCCACCTTTGACCTTCGGTACCATCCCTCGGCAAGGTGTCTTTTCACGCAACAGCCAAAGTTTTGCGGGCGCGATACGAGTTGTTTAGCGTGAGACATGCCCGTAGCCGTTCGCTGGCAACACACATGAGATGGAGGGGATGCCTACGTAGTCATGAGGGGTTGGCTTCCTGCGGTCTTGATTGCTAGCTGGTCGGTGCGCGGAAAATCATTTCGATATTACATCCGGGTCATGTTCCATGCCATGACCTTGTGTCAACGTCAGGAAAGGCATATCACTGAGTACTGTACCGTACCTGCGCCATCCCATACTGCGGGGGTGGAGGCGATCCCAGGAGTTTGGGCTCGGCTTGGGGGAAGTTGGGCATTAAAGCGCCACTGTTGATAGCCGAGCTGAGAACGATGTGCAGTCAATCCCATCGGAACCCGGGTGAATAAAATTTGCTCAGTCTCGCGAATAAGCGATGTTGCGGTTCTATACCCAGGTTGGGAATGGGCATTGCAAAGTCCATGTTCATGGACGGTTGGATGTGCATGCACTGTAGGCCCGATGAGATGTCAGGGACCTTGTCTGACTGGTACCATCATCATAAAGCGAGTGGTTGACTCGGCCGGTTTGGAACATGCAGCCCAGCCAGGATAGGGTCATTTGGCCAGTTTGATCGAGCGCAGGTTTGAGGCCGTCGGAGTGCACGATGGCCGTGGGGCCCATCTGCGCTTCTAGGCTGTATTAACTTTTACAAACATGGCATGCGAAGAGTTTATGCGCTATTGCTGGGAGGGACACGGACGGAGGGTTGGCATCTCGCGATATGCAGGCAATGGCGCTTGGGAGACCCAGTGTGGGCATGCGCCTTCAGACCGACATTCGGTGGCTGGAGAGAGAAAGAGAGAGAGACAGAGAGAGAGGCCTTGAACGCTTCTTTTTTTCCGCCCGTGCGAGTAAACAGAAGAGAAAAACAAAAGTCAATCGCAAGGTGGATTTGGTCGGAGATGAGGTCATGTTCCAGAAGTCTTCAGCGCAGGGGACGTGGTTACATGGCGACTTGGCGGTTGCACTCAATGGCCATCAACATCGCCGTTTTCTGGGTCCCCTGGTACCGCTTCAGACATTTGGGGTAGTAGACGAAGGCTGCGGGTGGATCCTAGGTGAAGGGTTGCGAAGCCACATGGAAGTTCAATCAAATGTTCCTTGGCTGTCTTAGACCAAACGACCAACAGGCAGTGCGGTTTGGCCATTGGGCGCGCTACGTACCGCGCAAGATTGACTGGGGAGGCCGTGGTCCTGATGGCCGTCACCGTAATTAATGCTGTAAATGGACGGGTACGGACTAATGGAAAAGAGACCCACTGGAAAAAGAAGATCCATGGTTGGAGCCGAGAATAGATCCGAGCATGATGGCAGTGAGCATCAAAACGCGACTGGATGAGGGGAAATGGGTCAAGGGAAGGGAAAAAAAAAAGAGAAGAAGAGGCGGTGACGACAGAATACGCACGCTCTATAGATGACCCCCCTCCATTGACCGTTTAGTCTGTCAAGCGTTGGTGGTGAGAGCAAGACGTAGCCAAGTGACCCCTGCTCCCAGTCAGGCAGTCGAGTCGGCTTTAATTGAGGGTTGGCAGGTTGGTTCCCGAGTGGGCAAGTGCGGCCGGAGTAGCGTGCACACTACGGACCGACACAGCAAGGTACCTTTGGTGAACAGATCTTGCCCCAGCTTCGCGTTTGGCCGCTGGGTTGGTTGGTTCTGGAAACGGGCCAGAGCCGAGACATACGTAACCGTGAGAGCTCTCTTGGATCTTCCGTGGCCTGTGGGATGGCCGTTGTGGCTGGATGTTGGAGTTTTGGCTAGGGTAATCCTCATTTCAAGACGGGCAAACTACAAGTGGCACCCCTACCCCTCAACAATGCCAGTCATCAATGGATTCATCGGTCATCTATGCAACAGATGTTAGTTTCACGATTGTGCCACCGGGAGGCGCGTGCGCCATTCGAGCAGGCTACTCGTATGGGCTGCCACCCATGGCGCTGACACAATACGCGCACTGACATCACTCAAGAGTAATGAGCATCGCGACACCTGGTCCAGTAACTCGTCGCCTTGTACCCCGGTGCCATGGATAACTCGACTTGCGAATGAATGGCCTCTGTGGTCCAGACCCCCAGATCCATTCTGGTGCATTCACCTGCACAATGCTCTGCGCTGCACAGCTCCGCAGTTTGGTCCTGTGCCTGCCTGTACCCTGCAACGAGTCGTTGCTGGAAGACCGCCAGATGCTCGTCATCAAGGCCCGCGCTGCGCCTATTGGGGACCCACCTGAATCTCCCGGTTCTCACTGCATGGTACCAGCAGCCAGCCGACAAGCAGTTCCGCGCGCAGCCTTTCGGGGTTCTTCGTTGTTGGTACTTGTCTTCCTGCCCAGACTAGATCCTATTCTTGGTAGTCTGGACATGGTGAGATTCATCAGGGTTGTGGCACAGACCTCTCGGACATATCTTGTGCCAGCAGACTTTTTCAGCCAAGGTAGCGGTCAACATCACGATAACACAATTTTCTCGTCATGCAAAGTGGATGCGCCGTGCCGTTAAGCTTGTGCGCTCTAGCTTAGGTTTGCGGCCATGGCAGAGCCGATCCGAACATACACCGCATGGTAACATCAACGGTGACGTGAATTATAGTGCTCGATGCTTTCCCATCATCTGATCGGGATGTCCAAAAACAGCCTTGCCGTGTCAACAATTGAAGGTTTCGGGATGCAACTGTGACCCATGTGCCGATTGGACAATGAGGCTCGCGGCTGAGCTGCATTGGGAACTTGTAGGCCTTGCAGAGATGTCGGCTTTTGCACTCTGCCCAGGGCTGTACGTAGGTCATTGTACCTACGCTATGTATGTATCCTCTTAGCGGGAGGGATCGACGCTGCCCGTTTGCTGGGTCAGAGCTGGTTGGTTTTTCCCGAACATGGGCTGTGACTTGCGGCCAGTGATGTCCCTTTGCCGGTCTGGGACCCGCCAAGCCTCTTTGGTGAGCGCTGGTTGGCCAGCTTTGTTCCATTATTCTAAACGTCTTTCTTCGTAATGGGATTCTCGATGGTGCGGGCTCGGTGTTCTGCGAGATTAAAGATTGATTAATGGATGGTTCACTGTGCCATTTCTTTCCTGACCGGTCAACTGGCCATGTTCCGAAATGCTGGCTAGTGGATAGCTCTGACCACTTGCTGGCCAGCGAGGCCATGCGTGGCAACCTTCATGTCGAGGCTACGCGACCGATGAAGAATTTGACCGTCTTGACTTTATTCTTTGTGCTGTTCGGGCTCCTGCTACGATCAAAGCTCATTGTCGCAGGCGCGTCCGTGGAGGGAGGCGGCTGTTGAGTGGAGCAGACGGGAGGTCATTGTCATTGGCGGTGGTGTGGACTAGTCAAAGCAAAGCCAAAATTGAGACGGTACACACAAGTTGCTGAACGGGACGCCCGAGAACTAACACAACGAACGGGTACCTGGATCTCAGCTCAAATGGGATAAGCACTGTGCGAGATGTGGCCCGAGGCAAGAGGCAAAACCTGCCTGCCGCCACACGTGTCGTCACGGAGGCCGCGCAGCACAGCGCAAGTTGGTTCCTGCCGGGAGCAATGGGCGAAGCTTTACTAGATGGGAAATACGATGGCAAAGCTTCTGGTAGTAGCTGGGCGGTTCTCGCTCGTAACTCGTCGCTGGTCATGATCGGGCATTTTGCCCGGCTGAGCTCCTTCTTCCGCTCTCCCCGCCCCGCTTCCCGTCCATCATTTGCCGCTGGTTTGGTGCACATGGTAATGGACAAACCAGGCGGCCCCTCACGTGGCTCTCGGCAGCTCCCTCCCATCCCACATCTCGCAACCTCGTGCGTTCCAAGCCCAAGCCTCAGCCCAGAGCGGACCGTAAAACTCAACTCAGTCCGCGTCTTACATCTCTGTGGGGGAGAGTGCTATGTAGTGTATAGGAGTACATAATCAGCTCGCTTTCGGGGTGGGTTGTGGGAGGGACAAGGTCGCTTTCGCTGATGTTCTGACATCTGCCGGCCAGTGGCAGACAGGTGCCCCGTATTCCTTCAGTGGCCCAATTCCGCCAACCTCCACTGGACCCTCTTGGGCATGGTGCTCGACATTGCAACTCCCGTCGAGCCAAACGACAAGGCCCTGGGATTTTCGTACGATGATCTACGGTAAACCTGGAAACGCGCCTTTTGCGCCTCGACTGCTGTGCGCAGTTGCTGTGCGCGACTGTCCGGACCCCAGGACCCCAGATTCGAAAAGAGCCTGGGATCAGCCCGGACTTGCAGGTGCTGTCTGCTTGGTCGGATATACATGCTGACTTTTTGCACGCCCCCGTGGGTGGACGTGAATTTTTTTTTCAGCCATCGATTGCCGAAGTATTGCCATCGCAAAATCATCCAAGCCCATACATGCAAGATCACTCCAGCACGCATCTCTCCCTCTCACTCGCGTACCGCCAAAATCACCTGTATCCACTGCACGTAGTTTCATGACTGTGTACGTACATATTCCACCGGTAGACGAGCACGTTGTGGAGCCTGTCTTTCGAGGCCGTCGCGCGCTACTCGACGCCCATGTCCTGCGCGCCTCCACGCGCCACTTCGACCGTAATGCTACGTACCACACACGATTCATCAGTGGATGTATGGCCCACCATCACACTCCATGCTGCACGCTCCTCTTCTCCGCCCTCTCTCCACCATCTCCCGTTCCCTGGGCGCGCGCCTCTCTGGCTAGTGTGTGCGGCACCAACTATGTACCTACTGCTGATGGCGTATCGACCGCCGCGCAGCTCCGGCCCCAGCTGGCTGGCCCTTTGCTCTGCCCGTCCCTCTCTCTGCTTCCTTGGCCTTGCCTTGCCTGGCATGGCCTTGCCTCACCCGCCACTCTTGCATTCTTCCATCCATCTGCCTCATCCCCAAGTTGCGGTGTTGAGCTGGCGTGCGTCGCATCTCGCGCTTGCTTGCTTGCTTTTCCTGGCCTGCCACATTTTTTTTTTCTTTTTCCGAAGTTCCCTTCACTTCCCCAACTTGCTCCAAGGGACAGTAAACCGCCGAGTGTCTGTTCTGGCCTGGCCTCATACGACGACACCCCCCAAGCTTCTCAAAAATTTCTTCCATCTGACCTGACCCAGCCTGGCCTGGCCTCGTGCGGGAGTAACTGTACGGCCGACCAAACTTTTTTCTTGTCGCTCATCAATCATCAAAGCTCCAATCCCAAGTCTGTGTCAGTCCAATATCCACTTCAAGCCGGGCCCTTTTTTTTTTTTCTTGCCTCCGCCCAGCCTTCTCAGTAAGGCCCTGCCTGTCACAGCCGAAGCGCACGACATTGCCATTGCCGTCTCTTACGTACCTGACGGACCTGAATCGCCCGAACCCTCCGAGTACCTGAAGGCCGCAGCCAAGGCGGTTCCAGGTACATTGACTTTCGCCCACTCCCCCATCTCCAACGGTAGGCGTGTGGGTGGCAGAAAAAAACGGGCTCGCAGGGGACCTCGCCGACATCATCCCCCGTCGCCGCCAAGCGACCAGGTTACTCGACACCCCCGGGCCCTGCTAGCTCCTCCGACTGTCAAAGTCGGCAGGGTCGGTTCCTCAATTGGCTCCTCAGTAGCCTCTGGTCTTCGCACACCCTTGCTCAGACCGTCTTTTTGTTCTCTGGACCTTGAGGCTGTTGTTGCTACAGTCCCCCCCAGTCGCCAGTGCGCCAGTGCTTTGCGCTCGTTCTCAATTTCGACGTCGACATCATACTGTCCCGTCCGACTTGCGCTTCTCCCACTCCCACTCACACCTCCCATCCCAATCTTTGCTTTACCTTTCACCTCGCTCCGCCTCACCTCGCTTTCTCGGTTCCTTGCGGTTTCGCGCCCTGCCCCACTGCATTCAGTTCCCGGAGCAAGCAAGAGCTTGTCAAGTCTCGTCTCTGCCCAACTGCTGATCCCACCGCGCCGCCGGGGGCGTCTGGGGTGTTTGTACTTGACTGGACTTGTCGTTCACTCTGACATCCTCACTGCCCTCTCTCAACTGACTGTACGGTACTTGTCCCGTATATGTCATCAATCCCCAGTCGTTCCGGACACGCCCGCCCCCATGCCCACCCGGTCTCTTAACTGCCATTGCTGAAGGGTCCAATTATCATCGCCCCTCCAGCTCCGACTACCAGGAAGCTCGTCTTCCCCGGGACCCTCGCGCCTCGCCTCTGTCAAAGCTGTCCCATGGCCACCGCCTCTCTGTGGTCCCTGCTCTCGTCTTCGTCTCACTCCTGATTATGTGTGCAGTGCAGTGTAGTACTTCTATACATATATAGCACACCAAGCATGGATCCAGCACCTCCCGACAGTAAACGCCCTCGCCTCTCCTCTTGGCCGGCTGGCGCATCTCAACCAGGAGTATCACTTCCTCATCCTCATCCTCACCACTCTCAGCCGGGCCAGCTGCCGCCTCCTCCTCCGCCGCCGCCTCACGGCGCCCTACACCATCCCGGCGCGAACCCGTATCAACATTACCCTCCTCGATCAGTCGAACATACATCTGCGCCGCCGACGCCTGCTCCCGCCTCAGCTCCCCCTCCGCCGCACCCCGAATCTGATCGTCGCCATCATGAGCCTGAGCCCTACGCTCCCATGCAAGACCACTACAGGCAGCACCAGCCGCCCCAGCAGCAGCAGCATCAGCACCCGCAACAACACCCGCCTCAGCACCCGCCTCAGCACCCGCAACATCCTCACCAGCAGCCTCCACCCTCGCCAGCGCGTCCTCCTTACCACCAGCCGTATCCCTCTCGGGATCCGCCTATAAAGCGCGATCCCGCGGAAGACCAGCGCCGGCCGAACTCGACGGGCCATGCGCCCGCGCCTGAGGGCCTGCCGTCGACACCACACCTCACTCATCCTCCTCCTCCGGGGTCGTACCCGGAGACTCAATCGCGACACATGAATTACGAAAACCCGCAGTCGATGCCCCCGACACCGGGTGGCTACCGCGCTCCCAGCTACCCTCCACCTACCCCGGTCACCCATCAACCACCTTACGAACAACATGGCGGATATGCGCCGAGCCATGGAGAGCAGCAAGGGTTCTATAACGTTGCCTACTCGACAGCTATGCCGGCAAAGAAGAAGAATACTCGAGCCTCACAGGTTGGAAATCATCAAGCAAAATTTTTTTTGGGTGAGAATGTGCGACGCTGACAAGATTCGCAGGCATGTGATAGTTGCAGACAACTGAAGGCGAAATGTGATGAGACAAAACCGTGTAAAACGTGCAAAGAGAAGGGCGTAGAATGCAAATACCGCGATCCCGTTCCAAAAGCGTAGGCCGCTCAACCCCGCCGTGCTCAAGCACAACTAACCCTGCCAAATTAGTACCGACAAGGCTCAGGCCGACATTCTGGATGGACTCACGGCTGTTCAATCAACCTTGTCCAGCATCTTGAGTCAGATGGGGCGATTTGACCAACGACTGGTTAAGATGGAATCCATGTTGCCCAAAACGGCATCGCCCATAGAGATGAAGCCCGAACCAGTTGTGGAAGAAGACTACAAGCGCCCTACATCTCCCTATGCTACCAACGGAACTTCGAACGGCGATACATACTATTCTAATGAAGCGCCCCGAGACCATCCGACTTCCTCTGATCATGTGCCGTTGCGCATGATGCCGGAGGATGAGATGGAAGCCGAGCCAGGTCCTCCCGTTCCTCCAGGAGAACCGGCCATTCCTATTAACCACACAACTCTTGCTGGCTTGCTTCTAGAGTGGCCATCGATTCGCGACCTGACGAAGCACCTCCTCGAAAAGGAAGGGATCCGGTATATCAGCGAATATCCCATTAGCCAAGAGCAGAACAGGGGCGTGTTGATCGTATATGGCCGCGGCGAAGACTCCCATCCATCGCGACACCTGAAGGAACCCACGGATCACGGAAACATTGACATGGCTGACGACTCGTCCGATATGGCGTCGCCGTCACCTGCTGCCGACTGGGGACAACTAGGCGGGCTTAGTCCGCCTGATCAGATCGAGTACAAGGGCGGTGTTTTGGCCTTTGATGGTAACCCTGACTTTTCTGAAAACAAAGTGTGGCAGTATGTGGAGAGTTTTAAAGAGAATATCCTAAACATGCACCCCATCCTGCAGCCGAAAATGCTCGATTACTGGGTGCGCCATTTCCTCGACACGCTTCCAACGTCGCATCCTCGATCGGCCAAGCCCCAGACTACTAGGCCGGCATTTGCGGTGGGCGGTGGCTCGCAGACGCCTACGGAAGCTACTGGTGCCAAGCGAAAGAGGTCGCCAGGTCCTGATGGATCTGAACCCGCCACTCCTGCGCCGCCTCGCGCTGGCCGACCGGACCGCTCGATCCACAGCGCTTTGGTCCTAACAGTACTTGCTCTCGGCAAGATTTGCTTGTGGCGGGACAACGTGCCTGATGTTGTGCACCAAAGCGAGTCTGTTCCCCATGGAAGCCCGGTCACTCGAAATGGTGGTGTTCCGCCGTCTCCTACGCAAGGATCCCCCCCAGGGTTTTCATCTCACTCGCACTCGTCTGGGCTGCCCTCGCCGAAGGAACAGGACCGGAACGTTCACAGTCGAAGATCTTCCATCCATGGCGTTGGAGGACTGCGCTCTGGATATAACCTGAAGAAAAACTATGAAGTGATTCCGGGGTTGGAGTATTTTGCGTATGCCACTGATATTCTTGGCAACCACACTGGCGCATACAACAACATGAAGAATGTCTATGCGAACATTTTTGCTGGGTTGTATCACGGCCAGTTGGGAAGGCCAATGGAGAGCTTTGCTTTCATCCACAAGGCCAGTCACAAGCTGCAAGTCATCATGAGACCGTAAGTAGCACCTGGAGTAAGCTTGAGATTTGGGTCAGTTGACTAATATTCAAATACAGGAGCCTGGATAGGTTGCGAAGGATCAAGAGAAACTCCGAGTTTATCCATGATACCAAGTACAACCAGTTGGCTTTGGCTTTCTGGACTTGCCTGCAACTTGAGAGGTGAGCAAAGAGGACAAAAAAAAGGAAAATGAATCAAGATACTAACTGGAACAGTGATCTCATTGCAGAACTCCAGCTTCCACCTTCAGGTCTTCTGTCCTACGAGGATGACATGCCACACCCCAACATGAGCCTTCTCGAGGGTTATAATCAACGCGTTCTAGACAGCTACCCAGGCCAGCTCTACCTCCGAACCCACCTGAACAGCATCCACCGCATGTTTTACGCTCCCGAGGATCCCGGCAAGAGCAAGACGGCTGGACAGGAAAAGTTTAGAAATGTTGGTGTTGTATCTGATGCCGTCTCCGGGATGCACTGGGTGGCCCCAAGCTTTGCCTTCAGGGAAGACGATCCTCCTGCCGATGACATCCTTTCGGCTAGATTGCGAGCCAAGTACTGGGGTGCTCAGGTCATCACCTACCGACCTTTCATCCGACAGATTTTGCTCTTCTCGCACTCGATGAAGAACCACCCATCCAGCCCCAACTTCCAGGGCGTCAGCTCCGAGTTCCGTCAGGACATCATTGCTCCCGTGATCCACCCCAAGACCAGATCTCACGGCGAAATCGACCCGCAAGTTGTGGAATTGGCCAAACGAGGAATCAAGGCCTTGATTGAAAGCACACGCGCTTTCCACCTTCTCGGTGACAAGCGACCAATCATTACCAATGTCTTTGGTACAGCCCATGCGTAAGTTTAATATTCCACTACCAGCTTTGGCGGTCATAGCTAACCACCTTTAGCCAATGGGGAAATCTTCTGGTTCTTTCAGCGGCCTACAAGGACCCAGTCCTCCACTCATACGTCGATAGCGAGTTGCTGAAGACGCTCTTCCACAAGACGATCCTCTTCTTGCGACAATCGGCCACGGGGACCAGCTCGCTCAAGATTGACCAGCACATCCTCGAGGGTCTTCATGACGACCTCTTCCGTGATGGATGGAGTGACCCGAGGGCAAACTCGAGCTTCTCGAGCGGCACGAGCGCCCAGGGATACCACACCCCAAGGCCTGCGCCAATGGCTGCACCTCCGCAGGTGCATCACCAAATGAACGACCAGATGCTACCACGACCACCGATGTCCCACCCCATGCCAGTGGCACCGCACGGGCCGTGATGGGCTCGGCTCGAACAGACTCAACATGTAAATCGACTGAACAAAGGCGTTGAGGGTTTTTTTTCTTAACTATTTCATTATCATGATAACGGCGTTTGGATAAATGGTTCGTCTCGGACCTGATATCATATACATATTTTCTGTCCATTTCCACCCCATATTGCATTTCTTTTTCAGCAAGAGTACGAAGAGTGGCGTGTCTCTCGAGAAGACAATATTTCAACCAAAAAAAAACCACGTCCTCGAGAATAGAGCGAATACCCCCTAGCGCACATTCAATTGCTTTCCCCTCCGGTGCGCAACAACAGCCCGCATTGCCACCCGAAGGATGGGTTGTCATGATTTGGTTTCAGCCGGTCAGATTTAAACCTAGCCGACTCTTGTATCATCAGCGGCGGCGCGTGGCAGAAGACGATTCCCTCTTTTGGGTGCAAACCCAACACTTGGCTAACTATCCTGGTGCATGTACATACGTTTACGGGTATTAGAGGGATGCCAGCTCCTTGTGTTTCATTTGTACGGCTTGCATTGGTCGGCTTTGGTTTTTTTTTTTCACTTTTCATTTTGGGCTTCGCTATTATTGTTAAAGTGTTTGGGAGGTGGGGGGAAATCATGCGGGAGATGCCGATCGTGCATCAATCCCTTACTTGGTGGTGGGCAAACATTGGATATCACATATTGGAGGATTTTTGGAAAGTCTGGCAATAAGGTATACCGGATTGTGCGGTCGGGGAGGGGGGGTGGTGATAGTCATGGCTGAGCCAAATACGTAAATCAAAGAAATCATGCAACTTGCTTCAACCTGATTGTTTCCTTGGTGGTTTCGAGTGAATGTGATGTGATGGTTAGACTTTTCGGTGGTGAGCAGAGCTGAGCAGGGGAGAAACTATGAATGAAGCTGTACCAATTGGTGGATTAATTGCCTCAGTAGCAGCAACTGACTGGCAGCAACCGACTGACAGCGCGGAGATGCATGTCCGAGGAGAATAACGGTCGAGAGATCAGATGAAAATCAAACGGCCGCGTAATCATCCCTACCTGCTCTTCTGCTGCATCTCCGGTTTACAAGTTGCGTCGGCCTCATTTACATGCCCCCGGCTTGCCATGTGCTTGCTGGACTTAAGCGAGCATCAGTGCTCCCCCCCCCGATGTGCCTCTCTGTCTTATGTACATTCGGCGTGTAGCTGAGCATGTACAGTTTAATTATCTGCACGCGAGATCTTTTG
>NAGG01000265.1:0-31182 GCA_003031705.1 Calonectria naviculata
GTCCTCTGATGCTTGGTCCGAGGTGCCACTGGACTCGGCCTCGCCGTGCTCGTCTATGAGCAAACCAATGTGATGCTGATCAGTCGACAGGTGCTCCCCAACTATCCACCCGCTCTAATAGCGTATATTAAAGTTGTTATGGTTAAAAAGCTCGTAGTTGAGCCTTGGGTCTTCGGATGACCCTGTTCTATGCTAATCAAACGGAATCCGTTTTCATGAGCTGTAGGGATAGTGTAGTTTAGCTGTGCTAAGTGTGTTGTATAAAGTTTAATATGTCTGCTCGGGTAATAATTTAGATATCTCGACGGGTCATGAAGATGGATACTGAGGATGAAGTAATAAAAAGGTAGTAGTGTTAGTGTATGTGCCTTGTGTGTGTGAAACCACGCATTTGGGGTGTTGAATATCTCATTCAAAACCGACAATAATTGGTGGCGTGCAGCTGCTGACTTGCAAATCCAACGAGTGTCCAATGTAGATTGTGGCATGCGAACTCGGCCTCGGAAAGCCTCAGTTGCAGTTGCATTAATCAAAGTTGTATGTACTCGAGTTTAGAGACGCTGGACCGATTGAAATCGACCCATTTGAGCCCTCAGCAATGCCCTTTAGAATGAGCGAAAACGCGTGTGATGATTCGGCATTGAGCATGGGTAGGTTTCCCATCAAGCCCTGTGCAAGTTGCATGTGGTCCGACTCTACCAGGAGCGGCAATAATATCTGCTCAACGGTCAGCTCGTTTCCGCCCCTAAGCAGTATTATTTATGTCCTTACCCTCCGGCTATTCTCCACCGGGTTGAGTTTCAAAACCGCATTGTCGTTGTTATTGACAGAGTTCTGCGCTATTGCCTGAGCAACTCGCTCCAGTTGGCGGCAAACTTGAAGGAATCGATCAATATCACAGCCTTGCTGGTGCATCTTCAAAAGAAAACGTATGAATAAGCTCATGTGCTTGATGTCTTGAACAGAGTTTGGCCCCGATGGGAATTCCAACACGTGCGTGAAGACCGTGAGCACGGCGGACAGGACGTACTGTAGGAAGCGCCTGTGATTGATTCGTCAGTAATCGAAACGGTTATGCGGGGTGTCTATGAAGTACCATAGATCTGTGTAGGAGGCTTCTTCCATGTATTGAACAAGTCGGATCGTAGCGCGCGAAAGCTCAACTGATGGACGCCTCAAGGAAGAATGCTGGTTGTCCAAGAATCTGAGGACTGTGGTTGCAGATCTGTAAAAAGCACAATGCAGCATCACGACGGCAATCTGCTTGGGCTCAGAGCCAACTTCCTGTCCGTACATTGGTCTAATAGTCAAGGGCACGCCTTGTCTCCAAGCCTCTAGCTCGGCTTGCAACTTGACCATTTCATTCTGCCTTTCTTGAACAGAAGGTACTGGATTTGAGATATGCGTTTGTATCTTGGAATCAATAATTGTTAGGCCGACTCGAAAATTCAAGAAGCTCCAATCTTGTCCTCCTGGTGTCGTAATCATGGCACCTTTTGTCAAAGGCTCTTTCACTGCTTCTTTTCGGAATGCTGTGTTACCCAAAGCGGAGGGTAATCCTGAGTTCATGGAAGCGTTCTGCTCGAGGAGAAACGCCACCCAGAATGTGCGACATTGATCTTCAGCAATGGTCTGGTCGTGAACGGGGTTTCTGGGGGTGCGGTGCAAACCTAGCATTTGCACCATTTGGACCACGGATGACAATAGCAACATCATCGTTTTGGAGTCAGTCGTACCACTGAGAAACATGGTCATCAGCAGAATTGCCTTCACTGATAGAATAGTTGGCTCCTTCTGAAGAAGGTATTGATATGTAGCAAAGGCGTTCTTGAACATGCTCCATGAAAAAACTGACACGGTTTTGAAATCTTTGTTGAGAGTTTTCCTCTGGAGAGAAATTGCAACCATGGAGTTGAGGCACGCCCACCAGGCAGGATCGGTCGTGCTCTCGTTGGAAGGAAATTGCTCCTCGCACATGGCAAGAAGAGATTGTCTGTCAAACAGTGTAATAAGAGGATTGACCTCATCAAGAAAAACCTCGACAAGTAGGAGAACTTCAGGTTTCGCAAACATTGGGATAAAAGGTTGCTTCCAGAAACACGGTCTTTCTGAAATTGAGTTTCGTAGATCTGACACGTGGTTCTCTCCCAGCTGCAGAACTGGATGGTTTTTAAACGGTTGCTTTGGGGTATCTAGTGCGTGTTGACTTTGGGGTGATTTGGAAAGAGAAACAGGGTGGTCATCCTTGCCATCTTTCCCATTCCGCGTCGAGCTAGTGGAGGGAAGAGAGGACCTAGAAACTTTGGGAATACGCAAAAGCGTTTCCATCCGGCTCAGTTGCCGCTCAAGCGTTTGCCTTCGTGGAGCTCTAAAGCATCCGGTTAGTCCAGGCACATGACGACATGAGTGATTCAACCGCCCGGGTTTTTGTACCTATCACTGGTTGTTTGCGCCTTTCTTGGTGGGCGGACACACGACAGGCCCTTGGCTTCGCAGCGCGAACACGCAGGTTCCACATCGTCACAGCGGATCTTGGCTCCATTGCACTGCATGCAAGCCTGTTGGGGTGTCTGTTAGTTGGCTGTTGGGACAGCCTTGGCTAGAAGACTTACTTGTCGTACGCGTTTGCGGGACCCTTGCCGCGGGATCTTGTACTGGGCACTTGTTTCCATGTTGATTCGGCCCAGGAATACACACATTCATTGTAGGTCCTCAGGAGTTAGACTTGTCTCAGAGCAGGTGCTGACCGAGCAGCAGCGTGCTAGACCAAAGCTTAATTTGGCGTGGATGATTCAGCGCAGGGCAGAACGCCCGCTAATTGGTCAATCGGCTAGACCTGGTCGGCACGGTGTTGTTTTGAGACCCGAGCCGGTGAAGTGGGCCCAAAGCCTCAATCAGCATCAACACACAGAGCACAGGCAACACTTTCACGTTGGCCATCAACTCGGCTTACTTACCGTGCGATAATATCAATAAACTATCTTTATGGACTTACAAATCAAGCTCGGTTCGGCTCGAGGCCAGACATCCTGCATAAAAGACGTCTCAGTCCCATCTGTCAAGTTTCTGCTCAACAACTCGGAATACAAGTGCAACATTCTTTCCATCACTAAACAATCTTCAAATCCACCTTACCTCATCAATCATCAATATGGGAATTGTAGCTGTACCAGGCGGAACAGGAGGCGTCGGCCGCGCCTTGGTTGAGGCCATCGTTGCCCTCGGAAAGAATGAAGTTAGGATCTTTAGCCGAAAGGTAAGTCGCGATGGATACCGAGCCAAAGAAGAAAAGACGACGACTAAACAGTGGTAGCCAAATGAAACATTGGCCAAAGAAATCGGTGTGCCTATTATCACGGTTGACTTCTCCAGCGTGGAGAATCTGAAGCAAGCCATGGAGGAGAATCGCATCGACACCGTCGTCTCTGCCCTCAGTAGTATGCCCGAAGAAGGTACTCCGCCAGAAGTCAACTTGGTTCGTGCTGCGCACGAGTCCAAAACCACTCGCAGATTTGTTGCGAGCAACTGGGGTCTTCCCCTAGCCGCAGGGTGAGTCTCGCCAAACAATCCCTCACCAAAAACATCCTTAAATTCTCCTGTAACGAAGGGGTGGTGTTGCCGTAACGGCAAGCTAAACAATACCTCAGGCATGTAAAGCGCCTTCCTTCAACTCCGATTAAACTCCAGACCCTGGCCGAGCTCGAAAAGACGGACCTGGAATATACCACATTCTACGTCGGATTCTTGACGGACTTCTTCACCGGTCCTACTTACAAGACGTACATGAATCCCATGGTCGCAGTCCTCGACATGGCTCATGATACTGCTGCAATCCCAGGCAAAGGTGACACTCCTGTGACCTTCACTCACACCTTTGATATGGCCAAGTACGTTGCCCGGGCCTTGGGCATCGAGAAATGGGACAAAGGATATTACATTGTTGGTGACAAAGCCACGTGGAACGAAGTCGTTGAAATCGCCCAGGAAGCCAAAGGTGAGTAAATATCGCAGACCGGTGTGCCCGAGAATTTTCATGCGCGTGGAAATTGACGTTTGGAACAGGTACCAAGTTCAAAATTGTGCACGACAGCATCGAGGACATGAAGAAGGGCATCGTCACGGAGCTTCCCGTTCTGACTGAAGCTCTACCCTTCATGCCTTTCCCACGAGAGGCAATCTTGGCCTTTGCTGCTACTTTTGGCTTGATATTTGACGCAGGCGAAATGAATTTCGAGGTGAAGGGGTCACTAAACGAGAGGTTTCCCGACATCACAACTCTCAAGATTGCAGACGCTATTAAAGCAGCCGCCAAGTCTCCCTAGACCTGCTTCAGCATGACTATATTGTTTGGCCGTCAAGATGGTCAATTCGATGTCCAACTTCTCTTGGAACGAGGCCACCCTCGTCTAGGTGGGCTCATCGCTATAGCCCGTTCCATACGATTCTTTCCAAGCAACCAGAATAGAAACAAACAAGTTATCATCTACATCAAAATCTACTTGCTTCATATTTTTGAGATTGATAACTGCTACCTTAGCTGCTCCTTAAGTTTTCATACGCCGTGACGAAAATGTTGCAAGCTCCAACTCGAGTAGTGAAGAAAAGGACATTTACTTCAGTGGTGCAACCGGATAAGATCGGGGACCAGAGCTTAGCTGTTCTGAAGTTACCATGATAAGTATCATGACTACATTGCTGCAGCCTGCTGACTCATAGCATGGATGAGATGTAATCTTACGCAGATCGAGACGGCCTGATTGGTGTTACCTTCAGTGTTGGAGCTAAATCGACCTCTTCCCCGCTTTTAGGAAAATTTATTTGCTCAATCGTTGTATTGCGCTTTTATGATGCGCTTGAACTGAGCGCCTAATTGACCCTCTGTGTTTTACTTGGGATAGTTCCGAAACTTCCTTGAACCGCTTCAGGGCCCATTAATACCCCAACGATATCACCGCCAATCAGGACAATTCCATCCTCAAACTCTTACTATTAGGCGTGGTATGTAATCTCCTTTCAACGAAGAAGAAAGCTCTGCTCTAACACCTTTAAGTGTCTCGTTCATACATGCTACAACCTCTACGTCTTCAAGGTATTTAATTTTGCACGGAGGACAGAATGGCGACCTCACTACCTTCTACAGCAGGGCAACAAGCTACTGCTGTCTCAGCCATCCCACAAATAGGGAATACCAAGCTTTCCCCGTTTACCAACGAGTCATATGAGATAGGGTGGATATCTGCTCTTCCTTTGGAGCTATCTGCCGCGAGCTTGATGCTGGATGATGAACACGGTCATCCACAGACGCCCCCATCAAAGGTGGACAGCAATACCTACGTTCTCGGCCGTATACATGAACATAACGTTGCCATAGCCTGTCTTCCAAGAGGAGAAGTTGGTGTAGGCTCTGCGGCTGCGGTAGCCAAGGACATGCTGCGAACCTTCCCCAATATACGCGTCGGTCTCATGGTGGGAATTGGAGCAGGTATCCCGACTGGTAGCGATTATGACGATGGGGATGGGGATGATTACGACGATGATTACGATGTACATCTCGGTGATGTGGTTATCAGTAATGACAAAAAGACCGGGGGGGTTGTCGCGTACAATTTTGGCAAAAGACTTGCAGATGGTACTTTCGAGGTCGTCTATCACCTCAATCAACCGCCTCCTTTGTTGCGCACGGCACTTTCCAATCTCAACGCAAGACACGAGTTTCAAGAAAGTCTGATACCGCACTATGTCAACCAGATGCTCCAAAAGGTCTCAGAACGAATGAGAGCCAAGTGGATGTGTCCTGGGCTAGCCAAAGATGTTCTCTTTCCTTCGGACTACCTCCATGAAGGTGGCAAGAGTTGTAAAAACTGCGATACCAATAGGGCCATTAAAAGATATACCAGCAATCGAACGGATAGTATTCCCGTCATTCACTACGGCACAATCGCAACCGGCTCGGAAGTAGTCAAACACGCATTGACAAGGGATCAAATCAGAAGAGATCACAGCGCTATCTGTATCGAAATGGAAGCAGCAGGCCTGATGAATAACTTTCCCTGTCTTGTCATACGAGGCATTTCAGATTATGCAGATTCGCATAAAAATGACCAATGGCACAGGTATGCCGCCGCAAATGCAGCAGCCTGTGCCAAAGAGCTTCTCGGGTTCATCGATCCAATTCAAGTGCGGGAGAATCCCAGGGCAGCTGAAATACTTGGTCACTTAGACAACAGTTAGTTCCCCGTGGTTCCTTCAGGGAGCAATGCCTAATTAGTTTGTCAAGTTGAGCGTAAGCTCGATGATGTGGATGCAAGAATCAAGAGCTCGAATCTGATATCGTTACAGGAGAATATGAAAA
Organism: Calonectria naviculata; assembly: GCA_003031705.1. Classification (NCBI taxonomy): domain Eukaryota; kingdom Fungi; phylum Ascomycota; class Sordariomycetes; order Hypocreales; family Nectriaceae; genus Calonectria; species Calonectria naviculata. The sequence continues at coordinate 6,353 of NAGG01000265.1, forward strand.
GATGGCTGTCAGCCCCCGATCCTGATAGTAATCTCCACAAGGCCTTGGCAGATTACCACAGCCAAACATGTTCTTGGTTTCTTAATGGAGAGACTTTTCAACGATGGAAGTCTAACTCTCACAAAAGCCTTTGGATCCGCGGAATTCCAGGCTCTGGAAAGACAATTTTAAGCGCCAAGACCATTCATTCCCTCCGCTCCAATGAGTCGACGGAAGGGAACCCACGTTCCATCTTTTTCTTTTTCGACACTAGGGACGAAGACAAACAAACTCTGAACAATCTTCTCCGATCACTCATTTCGCAGCTTTATTCAACAGTTATGAAATCGAGAAGTAGTCTTGATAAGGTCTTCTTGGATAGGTATGAGGGTGGGGGTAAACAGCCCCATCTAAAAGAATTGATCGACATTTTTTCGGATATGGTATGCTCTTCAGAAGAAGAAATTAAGATTGTACTTGATGCACTTGATGAGTGCAATACCCAAGACAGTCTATTTGACTGGATCAAGGCCTCAAGTTCAGGCCTCCCAACTGTCGGTTTTCTAATCACGAGTCGCGATGAGGCGACGATAGAATTGGAACTAAAAGAGTGGCTCGACGAGAAGTGTTTCCTGACCCTTGACAGTGACATTATCAATCGAGACATTGTTACATATATCCAGCATTCCCTCTCTGCGAGTCGTGGCTTCAAAAGGTGGGCAAAGTCGCCCGAAATTATGAAGCTGATGCAGGAACAGGTAGCAGAAAAGGCAAAGGGAATGTACGTTTTTTTTCTTTCACGACAATTCTCTTTCTAAATTCTAGTGATTGACAAGTCCTTAGGTTCAGGCTAGCCGCATGCCATTTAGAAGTTCTCAAGACATGTGTCCAACTCAGCCAAGTCGAAGAGGAGCTAAAGAGATTACCAACCACATTAGAGGAGATGTACGAAAAAATCCTCTCCAAAGTCAGAGAACACCACAGCTCCGAAGTCATCCGGATTTTGCAATTTCTCGTTTACAGCCAAAGGCCGCTCATGATTGGGGAATTGGTAGACGCGGTGGCTGTTGACCTTGACAAGCAGCCTAAATTCGACCCAGTTCGACGCATGCCAGACTCACAAGGCATCCTTGAGATGTGCCCTAGCCTAGTGGCCCGATCACGGAGAGCAGATGATGCTGAAATCATCGAGTTGGCACATGCTACGGTGAAAGAATATCTCAGATCACTTGAAAAGAATGTGATGTTTTACCCCATTGCCCATTCCATCAGGGCCCAAGGTACCATCACTACGGTATGTCTAGCTTATTTATCTCAGCTAGATGAAAAGCATTCTAGAGAAACCATAGAGACCAGCTTCCCTTTGGCTCAATTCTCTTGTCGATACTGGCTTAGGCATGCTCAAGAGTCCGACAAACTCCCTGACGTGCAAAAGGCATGCATCACCTTCTTGTCTGATGAAAGAACGAGGAGATTATGGGGCTCCATCTACAACCCAGATGCTCCTTGGAACCATCCCCCATCACCCTTCTCAATGGCAGCGCCTCTTTACTACGCTGCTTTGGCTGGTCTTGAGCATGTCGTTACGGAAATCATCGACTTGGGGGCAGATCTGGCAGCCTCTGGTGGAGAATATGGCAATGCGCTTCAGGCGGCTGCAGTAGCAGGACACGAGAATGTTGTGAAAGCTCTGCTCGCTCGGGGCGCCAACGCGAACGCAATGGGCGGGTTGCTAGGTAACGCGTTGCAAGCGGCTGCAACCCGAGGGGACGAGGGAATTATGCAAATCTTGCTAAAAAGCGGCGCGAACATGACTGCTCTGGGAGGAAAATATGGCAACGCACTTCAGGCGGCTTCGGCTCGAGGGAATTATGGAGCAACGCAACTCCTTCTCAACAGTGGGATGAGTCCCAATATTCAAGGAGGAAAATATGGGAACGCCCTTTTTGCAGCTTCGCTGCGCGGGCACGAGCAAATTGTCCGGTTGCTCCTTGACAACGGGTGTGATTGTTCAATTGAAAATGGAGAACGCGGGACGGCGCTGCAAGCTTCTTCAGAAGGCGGCCACGAGGGGGCTGTAAAGCTCCTCCTTGAGCGTGGAGCCGACATCAATCAGACATATGGGTTACATGGCACTGCACTGCAGGCTGCTTGCCTCCGAGGGAACAAGGTCGTAAGGTATTTACTTGAGAATGGAGCCAACACAAACATCCAAGGTGGAATATTCGGCAACGCATTGCAGGCAGCGTCAGTGCGCGGCGATGGACAGACAGTAGAGCTCCTGCTGGAAAACGGATCCAATCCCAATGCACGAGGTGGATATTATAGGACCGCACTTCAGGGGGCTTCGGTACATGGCCATACATTAGTGGTTAAACAACTTCTCGAGCGTGGAGCCAGCGTCGATTTGCAAACCAGGGAAGATGAGGAGCTCCTCGAGATGGGATCATCGCATGAAGTCTCACAGATCGAAAACCTCGTACTGCGGAAGAACACAGAAACTAAGGTACAGGAGTTTGAGGATGACAATAAACTGGTATTTCGACTTCTCGAAGACATGAATTATCAAAAGTTCGGAACAGATCCAAACGGATATGTGCCAGCCCTTAGTGGACATCCATCTATCCCTCTAACGGAACGATCTCTTCTTGCAAAACTCGGCGAAAACGACCTCGGAGATAAATTGTACAGCAACTCATTACAAGCAGCATCTGCACATGGACACCTGGAGGTTGTGAAGCTTCTCCTTGAAGCTGGCGCAGATCCAAACGCATCGGAAGGCGTATATGGTAGTGCACTACAGGCGGCAGCAGTACAGGGTCATACTCCAGTAGCTTTATGCCTGGTTGAAAATGGAGCTGATCCCAACCAAACAGGCGGCATCTACGGGACTGCACTCTGGGCGGCATCGGCTCGCGGGCATGACAAGGTGGTGGATTTGTTACTCCATAACGGTGTTGATCCTAGGAGGCACGGGAGTGCCTTTGGCGCTGCTCTCGCTGCGGCCTCGGCTCGAGGGAAACATTCTACCGTCAGATTACTGCTTGAAAAGGCAAATTACGTGGGCGTACAAGGTGACGATTTCCAAGGAGCTCTATTTGCTGCCGCCACTGGGGGTGATGGTCCCACTATGAAGGCGTTGCTAGACAAAGCTTCTGAAACGGACGTTTGCGAGAAATGCTATACTCCTGCAATGATAGCCGCGACGAAGAATGGCCACGTCTCTGTTGTTGAAATGCTGCTGGAGGAAGGTGTCAATGTCAACATGAAGATAGGAGGGGATGGCAGTCTGCTCCAGATGGTCTCAACCAAGGGGGACCTTGTGATGGCAAACCTTTTAATAGCCGCTGGTGCCGACGTCAATATTGATGGCGGTTACAACGGAAATCCACTCCAGGCAGCTGCTAGGGGAGGCCATGATGCTGTGGTGCGTTTATTGCTAGGCAATGGTGCACGCGTACACGGACAGAGCAGAAAACATGGTGATGCACTTCAAGCAGCTGTCAAGCAGGGGGATGAACAAGCGATACACCTAGTACTCGAAAGCAATGCAGTCATCCACAGCTGTCACGGAAACTACAATACCGCTTTCTGTACTGCGTCCAGTCAAGGTCGTCGAGGAGTAGTACAAGTATTGCTCAACTCTGGCGCTGATATCAACCATTGTGATCTCAAATTGGGAAACGCGTTTGAAGCTGCGTCGAGAAGCGGTCACGGAGAAGTAATGCAATTTCTATTAGAAAACGGATTCAAAGCCAATCTCTCCAACAGCTCTATTGGCGGTGAACTACTTGGACAGGCTGCAGAAGGCGGTCATTTACAAGTCGCAAAGCTTTTGCTTCAAAATGGGGCAGATGTAAATGGAGACGGCCGAGGTTGTTGGACTGCACTCGAACGGGCTGCGCGAGCAGGCCATGAGGAGATGGTGAAGTTTCTTCTGAGCGCCGGTGCTGAGGTCTGTGCTGAGGTTCTCGACTCAACTGTATTGAAAGGCCACGAGCACATTGCGCGACGACTCCTTGAGGCTGGTGCCGAAGTAAGTGCTTGTTGTTTCAAAACAGCCGCATATGGAGGACATGAGAACATTGTAAAATTGTTCCTGAAACATGGCGTCGAAGTCAACAACGAGATACTCGATTCAGCCGCGCAACGTGGGCGTGACAATATCGTGAAGCTTTTGTTGGACGCCAGCACGGATCTTGACTTGCAAAGTGCCCTTGACTCGGCCGCCGACAGAGCTTACATATATGTCCACTCCATACATGAAAAGAAACGAATTGCCGAGATGTTAGTAGACCGGGGCGCTATTCTTGGGATCACTCTATCCTACGATGTTGCGATATGGAACGCCTCAGAATCTGGCTACACAAATTTGGTGCAAATCTTTCTGAGCAAAGGCGCCAACGTTGATGCGATAAACGAGAATAGCGGCACAACTCCGCTTTTCGAGGCTGTGTCGAACAGTCATAAGGAAACAGCTAGGTTGCTGTTGAAGGCAGGGGCTTCTGTCAACTCGAACATGCTACTACCAGCTGCCAAAAACGGCTTCCAGGAAATAGTTCAGACACTGGTAGATGGAGCCACCGACTCAAAAGTAGAAAAGGAGGACTACGCTGCGGCTCTTGTAAAGGCTGCAAAAGGAGGGCATGAAAGAGTAACAGAAATACTCCTCGGGGTGATTGAAAACGATTCCATGACCTCGTACTGCAACAAAGCTCTCCTCAAGGCTACAGAGCGAAGATGTGGTGCAGTCATGAGACTTTTATTGCGGCGTGGGGCAAAGTTCAGCGAGATAGCAACGGAGATGGACAAACACATCCAGGATTTGCTAGAACCTATCCCCAACATCAGCAACGGATTTGCAGAAGATGAACGAATGGCAAAAATGTTGATTGAAGCGGGTGGCCACCGCACAGAGCAAACCGAGTCGACAGCTAAGATTTTCGAGTTGGCCGCCGCAAAAGGCTCTGAGCAAATCATAATGCTCTTATTGGAACAAGGTGTTGACATCAACATTCCATGTGCAAATTACGGCTGTGCCCTTCAGGTCGCTGCCAGCAAGGGCCACATACATGTGGTCGAGCTTTTGCTAAGCAAGGGCGCCAATGTCAATGCACCGGGTGAGTGGTATGGTAGTGCTCTGACCGCGGCCTCAATTCATGGCGACCCAGCAATTGTTGAAATTCTTATCAAGTCTGGGGCAGATGTCAGTGCTCAAGAGTACCGTTATCATGATGCATTGCAATTAGCTTCAGAAGGGGGGCATTTGCAGGCCGTGGCGATACTGATCCAATCAAAAGCAAAGACCAGTGCCCAGGGGAAAGATTGCGAACTTGACGACGCTCTCACTACTGCCGCCAAAGGTGGCTTTGCACGCATAACAAGTCTACTTCTGGAAAATGGCGCACGCATCAGGACAGAGGATGAGGATGGCCGGAACGCACTCCAGCTCGCTGCGAAAAACGGCCGTTACAAAGTTGTAAAGTTGTTACTCGACAATAATGCTGAGATCAACCCAAGAGCTGGAGAGTATGGAAATGCTCTCTGTGCAGCAGCTAGAGGGGGGCATGTCCATATTGCAAAGCTTCTCCTTGATCGAGGTGCCGACGTCGACGCAGAAAGCAGACACAAGGGCCATTCGCTCCACGCAGCTGTGGCTGGGGGTCATGAGCGAATGGTGAGGTTCTTGCTTGAGCAAGGTGCCAATGTAAACACAACGCATGAGCTCATGGGGACTGTCCTCGAGAAAGCAGTAAAACGTCGCAGTGCGGGGGTGGTGCGTCTTTTGCTGGAGTCAGGCGTTGATGTCAAGGCACGCACTGATCGCCATGACAACATCCTTCATACTGCAGCACTTACGGCGGGCAATTGGGATATCGTCAACACCCTGTTGGACGGAGGTTTCGATGTTGATTCTCCCGGAAAAGCGTATGGCAGCGCGCTCCAAGCTGCCGCACACGCAGGCAACTTTTACATGGCAAAGTTGCTGATTGATCGGGGAGCTGACGTCAATGTGCTGGGCGGAAATTTTGGAAGCGCACTCCAAGCAGCGTCTATTAGCCCTTCTGGTGAGGAAAAGCGGGCGATTGAAGCAGCTAATGAAGCCGAAAGAGACTATGAGGAATCACTTTTCTCCGGTCACTCAGCAGTCTCTGATCTTTATTTTTCCGGTCGTGGATCCGTGGAAGCTTCAGAAGACGATATGGAGGCTTCGGACGAGGCCTTTGAATCCGAACCGGAAGACGAAAGCTCTTTTCCTAACTCATTAGCTTCCGAGGCTTCCGTTGGGCTCTCAAGGGACGATGTGCGGGAGGCGGAGGATGCCAGCGAAACTAGAACGGAAGACGAAAGTTCTTTTGAGAGTTCATTAACCTCCGATGCCTCTCTTGATGATGAAGCGGGGAGGCTAGTCCGTCTACTTCTAGCCAGCGGTGCCGATGTAAATGCGCAAGGTGGTGATTATGGCAGCGCACTGCAAGCAGCGTCATGGTCAAATAATCATACTGTCGTGATGATGCTGATTGAAGCTGGCGCTAATATCAACATGCAAGGCGGCAAGTACGACAATGCACTATCAGCGGCTGCCAGTGGTGGCCATCGGCGCATCGTACAGAAACTCCTGGACAACGGAGCCGACGTTGATGACCAAGACTCGAGGCTCTGCGCAATGCTAAATAAATACCGCCACGTCGCAGGCCGACAATAATCTTGTAAAATCCTCTTTCAAGCGGGCGCGGACGCTGGAAGTGAAGCAATACCGTCGGCAATCGAAACTGTTGGGTATAGCCACATAGCCATAGTCATGATTATTTTATAAGCCGAATATAATAGGGAATAATGAAGCACAGGATCTAACCCCGCCGTCTTAACGTTCAAAAATCCGATGTCATCTCAGCCCTGTCATAAACCCCGGAGAGCACTTGGTCCGAAACCATGGCAAGTAGACATTTCTAGACCAGCCTGCGATTTCCCGAAGCCCGGCAACAATTTGGTAGATCCCCAAATGCGTCGCGGTACTCCTAATTGAATGTTCTCCCCACAGAATGGTCTTCTTATCTTCTACAGTGGAAGGTGAAGGTTCTTGTCCACACGCCTTTGGTTTGAGAGGAGTGTCGCTTTCAACCAGATATGAACCGCTGTCAGGCAAGGTATTCAGCCACGAATAAATGCGATCAGCGTATTTCATAATGTTTGACATGTGCCGCTTGTAAAGAGACGTAGCCCCGGTACTCAGCGAGTCGAATCATGACGCGTTTGTTCTGTCGAGGTCAGAGGTCGCTCAGCCTGACCGTTTCTACCAGAGGGTCTTGCCTGACGTCTAAGGCGCGAATTTTGAGCTTGGACTCAAAATCCCCCATTCCAACTCGTTCTGGGTTTCATCACCTTTCATCACTTCGCACTGTCATGTTGAGCAGGCGACATCTTGTTACCGCAGACCACCTGTCATCACCATGAGATTCTGTACTTTGTGCGGTATTCCCATCATCCAGCGGCTTCAAGGGAAGTGGCTCGATGAATTTCGAGTCGGTAAGACTGCCGCCATACATAAATTGCGCCTGGGAGAAAGTTAACCATGATACTCAGTATGGACCGAGGACACTGACTGGAACAATATTAGATTGACTGGAATAGGATCCCGTGGTGAATTTGATGATTTTCCCACCGGAACCGCCCCAATCAATTCTTGCAAACGCTACGATGATTCGCTTGGTCCAGAAGAAGTAATTGAGGTGGAATTCACTAGATTTAATCTTTTGGAGTTTATCCATCCCGAACGTATCCGTGGCGAACCTGAACCTTTTTGGGGCTGGGTTTTTCATTCAGCTTGTTGGGATATTTTCCAAGCAAGATTTAAACCGAATCTTGGCCTCCTTTTCGAGGCATGCCTGTCTATGCCTACTGGCACGAATGCTATTATCGACTGGGGGCATAACTACGAAGGAGCGGCAATTATAGACCCAATTCCGGAAGTTCCCACTATACGTAGTCGGTTTTATGACATTTTCACAATACCCCAAAAACTACGATCAGACCCTTTTCACATTCCGACACTTTCAAGGGCCATTTCCAATGTCGTTCATCTTCGGGATAATATATTTCAATCTCAGCTCAGTCCCGAGAAACTCAATCTGAAAGGCGATATATTCTCTTCCTTGCCATCGGAAATTTTACAACTCATCATGGCCCTTCTTCCGACTCATGATGTGCATTCTGTACGTCTTGCATCACCGGTATTCGCTATACTAAGCCCATCGGAGATGTTTTGGGAATCCCGGTTCCAACAAGGACATGAGTTTGATTTCATCCCTGAAGTTCTTGATAATCCTCCCAAGTCTTGGAGGGCCCTGTATCTGTCACTTCAAACCTGGGCTCAAGATGACCTTAATGTCGCAAACAGGAGACGTGTTTGGAGGCTTGCAAAGCAGCTTCAGGGAATACTCAGTCAAATGGAAGGTATTCCTTGCAGTGGTACCTCAATTAAAACTTGGTTTGAGCCTATGGCATCAAACAAGAGCCCATCCAGCAATGCCGAACCGCAAATAACTTGGATGACAGCTTCGCGTTGCATTATAGCTCCAGAGGCGAACTTTCGTTTCGGATGTAGAGTCTTGCGAGCCCGAGCTCTTTATCTCTCAAGGCCTTTCGAAATACAGTCTCTTTCTGTATCCTTTATTTCTACTGCCAATGGTAGCTTTGTCTCTGGTTTGCTATTTATCGGTAAGGATGGCGAAGAACACGCCTTGGGTTATATCCACCGTAACCAATGTATCCAGATTCAGGTCTCAAATGGTCAATGCATCCAAGGATGGCAACTCTCACTTGATTTATCTGGGATAAGAGCGATCGCAATCGTTACCCAAGATGGTAAAGTATCGCACTGGGCTGGTAATCCAGGCAATTTCCCGAGGTGGCATTTGGCCGAAGCATCGACGATTTCTGCGATAAAGGCAGAGTTTGATGTGAGTTTATTTGCCTATCTACTGATCAAGCACCCTTTCCTTATTTACCTTCGAAATGCGTTATATATTGATCTTTTGTAGGCCATGAAACTTGTATCCCTAAGTCGTGACATACCTTCGCTTTCGAGAGAAATTCAGTGGCGCAACACCTGTCTTTGGGATCCCGATATCCCATCCGAAGAATTCCTATTCAATGGCCCTAATGGCGATCAACCTCCGAATTATTTCAATCTTCCAATAACGACCATTATCTTCGGTAGATCTGAAGAAGAAAAGACCTCGGGTCTTATTGGAATTGCAATTTGGACTTTTGATATATCTCGCGTCGTCGGCATAGAGTTCCTATACTGATGACACCCAAAACCAACAGTTAGGACATGTCGGCCCTTTCGAAAATTACCCTAAGCCACGACGATTCGATAATACAGGATCTGAAGACCATCGTATTGTGTTTTCAATCGATGGCATGAACGGAGAGAGAATTAGCAGTATTGAGACGCAATCAGCTTGGGGGGCTGTAGTAGGACTAAAGGTATGCAAAGACTTTGGTTCTTTCTCGCATATCTACTAATCAATACTCATGTTATCATGCATAGGTTCACACGACATCAGGCCGCGTAATTACAACCCCTCAATGTCCCCATGCGAAAGATAAAGAGTGGGCTACTATTCATCCTACGGGCTCAAACGTTGTTGGTCTCTTTGCTTCACGTGTAAGTACCACGCACAATTTTTTGGAAAACTACTAACTTCAGAGTTTAGGGTCACCTCCTGTATAATTTGGGGTTAATATCGACGAATTAAGCCACATCTCTCGGATACTGCTACAAGACCAGGATGGGTTGGAATGAGGGGCTGTTTTTAAATTTAGTACTGGACGGCGAAATAAATATGCCCTGGTTGATCGTTTGAGCTAAAACCACAAATATACACATAAAATCCATCGTGAGTCGTCCCGTTACTTCTAGAAACCAACACGGGTGACATTACGTGACAGGGTGAGTTAGCAAGGGGGTTCAAACCAAAATCTTTCAGGCAGTTCAGTTGATTACATCTATTATTTGGCCGGCAATGTATATCTAATAATGGCGAGATGCATATTTGCTGTGAACTCTCTGGGTTGGTGGATCGAGCAGCACGTCCAACCGCAGTTAAGATTAAAATTAAGCCTCAACGTCGCTCGCCGCACATCATTCCCTTTAACCCCATTGAGGAGTGGGCCCCGGACAGGCCACCCGCGACCTTCCACATGAGGAGAGTAACCGAACAACGTTAAGTAAGAGGCTCAAGGAAATAATTTCGGCACTGGAGAAGATTCTGCGGCGTTAACGGCTGACGCAATCGCATTCACGATGGCATCATGTGTATTGCCAACTATATGTAATGCCTGAGGTTTAGAACACAGACTTGGTCTTCCTTAGGATGACAATCGTAAGTGCAGAAAGTGCAAATCACAGCTTTTGTCAGACACAAAAATAAATAACAGAATCCAGAAAACGTGGGATAATGCGCATCCAGCACAGCATAGCAGTAGGCATGCTACATGCGGCCGGAGTAGTTGCATCGGGCTATGCAGACAACCAAAATGCTGCGCTGAAGGATGACGCTGCAGCTTCTGCTCTCTTCACGGACCCAGACGTCGAGCTTCTCTCGCCAGCCTTTATCAACCCAGAAACCGTCCCTGTCGGTTTTGCAAACAACTCGGCTCCGCCAACGAGCAATGCAGACTTGGGTACGAGTCAAGGCCCACCTCCTTTGAATATTTCATTCTAATCCATTTAACAGTGACTTTCTTGCATTCTTTGGCCGACAACAGCTCTTGGATCACATATCACGAACCTGATTTTACTTCAGAGGAAGGGCGCCCGATTCCATACGTCTATCTATCCAAGGACCGCACAAACTTTGACAACAATCCCTCAGACTCGAAAAAAGATGACAAGTTACGCCTGTGGCTACAGGGAGGGGTTCATGGCGACGAACCTGTAGGTACACAGGCCCTCCTCGCCTTGCTTGGCAAACTGCACGCAAACAAGACGTGGGCGTCTTTAGTGCTCGACAAAGTCGACATTGTGGTTCTGCCCATGTACAATCCAGACGGCGTGGACTATTTTCAGAGACCATTCGCATCCAACTTCGACGGCAACCGAGACCACGCACTTCTCCAGAGGAAACAGACGCGAGATATCAAGCGCCTCCTCGTCGCATTCGATCCTCATGTAGCCTTGGACGCCCACGAATACACCGCTGGAGCCCGCGTTGGCGGGCAGTACATCAAGGCCCAGGATGTCCAGTTCTCTGCCGTCAAGAACCCAAACATCCGGCCAGAGATTCGAAACCTCGGCGAAGACCTCTTCACCAAATCCGTGTTCACCGCGGTCAGAAAAGCTGGCTTCCGAACCGGACCATACTTTACGGCCAGCGGTCGCGACCCCATCACTTTGACAGAGCCGGGGTCGATTAGCCAAGCTGGGCATAATTCGTGGGGCCTTGGGCAACGGCTCACATTCCTCTTCGAAACGCGTGGCATTCGTCTTGGTGACCAGCACTTTAAGCGCCGGGTTGCCGCAGGCCTCCTCGCGGCCGAAACGCTCCTCCAAGTTTCTGTCGATAACAGAGACCTGATTTACAAGACTGTTAGTGAGGCACGCAGGAGCTTCATCACTGCCAATGACGAGATCATTGTAGTGGACAAGTCACGCGTCGTCGACACAACGGTCCAATTCATTTCTGCGGCAAACGGCACTCTTGTCGATGTGCCGGTCAAGTTCAACAACAATACTCCGCCAGACACAATCATCAGTCGCGCCCGTCCCGAGGCGTACATTTTCTCGGCAGCTTGGGGAGATGTTGCTGAGCGCCTTCGCGTGTTTGGAGTCGAGGTCGACGTGTTGGAAACGGACTTTTACGATACTGTCGAGACTCTTGTCATTTCTAACCTCACTCTAGCATCTAGTAGGCACGAGGGCATTGTGCATACGACAGTCAGGACAGAAAAAGGCACGCGAAAGGTTCGCATCCCGAAAGGTGGGTTCCGGGTAAGTACGCGGCAGCAAAACGCGGCATATGCTTTTATCGCCCTCGAGCCAGAGAACATTGCCTCGTTTGTCACGTACAACCAGATACTTGTCGACAACGGCGATGAGTATCCGATTTTTAGAGTGTTGTAATTGGGTTGCTGTTGGAGGGCAAAACAGAGCCGACCGCGTTGGTGGGGGTTAGGGTTAGCAGTGTCGGAATGGCATCGCATTGCCGCGCCATGGGTGTACATCAATCTTCCTTGTCTAATCACATAAAATGGCGTCTTGAGCTAAGATGGAGAGATTCCCACATGTGCTTCTGTGATGGGTTAATAATCATTGGCTTGGCATTCGGCAGTCCACATCGTGCCTCGGGCAGCATCTGAACTCGGCCGATAGTGCCCCACCCTTAGTTCCAGGTGCGTACCTCGGCAAATTCTGACAGGGGCAAAATGCGACACTTGGGAGAGTCTATGCATCTCGGATTGCCCGTGTCCAATTTCGTTTTTAGCTCTCGCCGTGTTCATCAAATACTCCGTGCTCCCTCTGCCCGTCTCGACCAATCTGTCACTTCTAGCACAAGAGCCCATCTCAAGAAAGCCCAGGCATTGATTCGTCCTCCCATTTGAGTTTTGGCGGGTTTATTGTTCATCCGAGTGACCTGTCGCCGTAACACAAGGGTACACAGGCGCGCACCCAGCTCCACGTTGCATCCTACGTCAGGGTGAGATACAGTACAGGGGGATATTACACGTCAAAATCTGCGTGAAGCGGCGCCAAACTTGAACAAGATCGCAAAATGGAGAAGCGAACGACACTGTTGCGCCCGCCGGAGCCTGATCCGACACAGGCTCCCATCGAGGTTGCGCTGGAAGTGACGGAGCTCCAGGTTCTTGGTCCGGTAAGTCTCCAGTGCCTCGGGACTTGTCTCCGAGCATCGTGGGGATGAGATTAGTGGATGGGATTGGCCTTGGTCTTGCTTGTAAGACAGACGCTCGCCATGGGCGATTCAATCGCATCTCATTTCGCCCTATGGATACATACTTACAGCGCAAACTAATTAATGGTGCAATCGCTGACATTTCCCACCAGGACGTCTTCACAAACACCCGCAAGCCGTGGCATCCTCCGGGAGCCCGCGGCATCTACGGCGGCAACGTCATCGCCCAAACCCTCGCTTCAGCGCAGAAGACAGTGCCTGCAGACTTCTTCCCGCACTCGTGCCATTGCTATTTCCTTCTCGCCGGGTCTGACGAGATCCCCATCCTCTACCACGTCGAGCGCGTGCGCGACGGCCGGTCCTTTGCCACGCGCACCGTGCAGGCGCGGCAGAAGGGCCGGTGTATCTTCACCACCACCATCAGCTTCGTGCGTGCGGCCAGCGGCGGCCAAAAGAACGTCCAGCATGCCGCGCCGTTGCCCGAAGGCGTGATTGCCCCGCCCGACAACTGGGACAACGAGCCCGAGTGGGCTCGGAGCGGCCCATTCCAGAGCCATCGCATTGAGGTGTTGCGTAGCCGGGACCCGTCGGCCAAGCCCTACGATCGAAAATGCCGCCAATGGCTGCGTGCCCGCGGTGACATCTCGCCCGAAGGCGGTCACCAGGCACATTTGAACGCACTGGCCTACATGTCGGACAGCTACTTTATCGGCACCGTGTCGCGCATCCACGGTTTGTGGCGTTTTTCCTTTGACCCAGAAGACGTGGCCTCGCTGCCCAAGGCGACACAGGAACAGGTTGCTCAGTTGAGCGAGTTCGAGGGCATGGGGCCTTCAATTGAGGACTGGAAGGACCGGCCGAAGCTGGGCATGATGGTGAGCCTGGACCATAGCATCTACTTCCACAACCCGCGGGCGGTGCGGGCGGACGAGTGGATGTTTACCGAGATGGAGAGTCCCTGGTCTGGCGAGGGACGCGGGGTCGTAACGCAGAGGATTTTTAGCAAGGATGGTGTTTTACTGGCGACCTGCTATCAAGAGGTAAGTCTTTTATGCCCGTGGAAACAATGATGCCCATACTAACGATCTGCCAGGGCGTTGTTCGCTTGAAGCAGGATGGCGAGGAGAAGGGATCAAAGCTGTAATATGTGGTGCCAGCATTACGGCACGTAATCTTGGATGTGTAAAGTTGACCTTTTGCGAGGAAATGGAGCGGGTATAAATTAGAGCGCGATCAAAGAAAGCTGGAATTTGAATATGTTGGAATATCGATGAGAGGTGTAGAATATAGCTTGCGTTTGAGGCCAAGGTTCCCCGATAATGACGACCTTTGCTACTGGGTAAGTACTAAGGCAATGTCAAATAGAGATTATAAAAATACAGGGGGGTGATATTACGTTCAAACAGCCGCTCTAATGATTTACCCACGTTGCCACAATAATAAATACATTGGCCGAAGACTCGGATGGATCCCATATTTCAATGATGAAGGACTGAGGACTGAATGGGAAGCTTGGCTCGATAAAACCTGTTTGGAAATGTGAGAAACGCATTGATGGCAGTATCTTGGACGCCAGAATCCTTAGTTGAGGGAGGGTAGTGAGGAGGGGAAGCAAAATCAATGTGGCCTGCGCACACAAGGGAGCTTAGCCCATGATCTAGCCCCAGCAACGCCACGATCAACTTCTTTGTTCCGCACATGTGAGCTCCGCAGGCTGACCCTGTCCAAACAAATTGAATCCTTTTTCTTCATTCAATCTTCTTCCAAGGACTTGAGCCAGCCGAGCAAAACATCTTGCATGCCACATCACCGTCTACCCTGCCAACCAGATGGCGCAGCCTCCCAGTGCTAAAAAACAAAACCGATACTCGTCATAGCTCTGAAAGGGCCCAGGAGGAGTGCTCTGAAAGACAGCCCAGACTTGAAGTCCGCTTGACTTCCTCAAATATTAAACCAGCACACGCGCCGTTGAAGTCAGCACAACATCACTCTAGATTGTAGTCTTTGGACGAAGGGAGAACGTCGAAGTGCACATGGAGTGGGTTTTGGGCTTTCAGCACACCGCTGGTACTGGGCTTGTCCCTTGGTAGCGTGTTTAGGGGGCCGCTTCCAGGCTTCCAGGCAAGATGGGGCCACTGAGGACAATGCCAATATCATCAAGAGATTATGAGAAGTCAAATACATGCGGTTCAATCCTATGTAAGATAATCTACAGACAGAACCTCCATTTGACATTGGATTTGGGGTGGTTCGGCGCAGTGTCGTATGCAGTACTTCAGGGGTAGGGGAATCGAAGGCAATGGTTGAGGCAACACACGGAACGCACCGTGAGCTTGCGGATGCTTCTTCTGCCTGGAAATGAAGAAACTGTTGAGTGACGCAATACATTTCGATAGACTATCCGTCCAATTCAGTAAGAGCTTCCTGTCAAAAGTATTAACGGTGGCAAATTCAATTTCCAGGTCCTGCACACCATCAGGTCAGCTGCAGCTGTCCGGAACTGTTTTACTGCTGTCCCAGACACTGCCTACACAGCTGGCACCTTCCGAAATTCAAAATACACCTAGTTCCTACCCAAGCTCCCACGAAGTTTGCCCCCAACAACCTCTCACAGTTTCCATAACTCCCAACAGTTCCCAACAGCTCACACTTTCTACATCTTCCCAGAAGCAAAATCTTTTCTCAGAGATCTACTCAGAACACCACCATCAACTGTTCATCATAATCTTTCGAGAAACCGTCGAGTTCCCTTCACTTCTCTCCAAAACACTATGCTTTCCTGGCACGCTCTTAGCCTGTTGCTTTGCTCGGGTTCGCCAAGGTATTTCTACTCTGTTCCAAAGTCAGGAACATCGAACTGATCTTAATCCAGACCGTCAACAGAGGCTGGAAGTCGTCATCACATCGAGCCTGGCTTCTGTACTAGGTGGTGAATACCAGAAGATGATTTGGTAAGTACGAAACACCAGAAACGAGGATGGAAATCTCTCGCGGAAGCTCAGGTGTCAAGTGCAAACTGACGAGGTCCATCTTAGTCTGATCCCTCAAGGTCTAGAGGCCATAAGCCTTTCCAGTATTAGTCTTGAGGAAGCTTACCATCACCTTCCTGTCGCTGACCTTCTTCACGGACTGCTCGGCATGATTGGCAAGCAGGACATGGTGTCCAGCCTATGCCCCCACTCGGCGTTATTGGCTCCTATGGAAAGGAACCCGAGGAGTACTGCCCTCAATGTCCAAGATGGAAGGCTCCTTTAGCATGACCTCGGGAAGAGCCATCTCGGAAATACAGGGCAAGTCAAAATCCGACAGCTACAGGAACCTTCTCAAAAGAAGACCGGCTAACGAGATCATACATATAGAGTTCAGTGGTTCTCTCCTGGATCGGCTGGTAGAAAGAAACTGGGAGTTTCTTCTTCACGCCTTCATCCCTGAGGTTGGGGACTTTGAAGATGATCTCACCATCAGGGAAGCCCCTCGGTAGCATCCATCTACTTGAGTATCTTCTCGTCGCCCACGACAGTGGCTTCAGCCTTCTCAGAGTCATAAGGAGTCTCAACAAAAGCTCAATTCCTTTGGTAAGTATCCTTTCTACCTACCCAATCACAACAAACAACAAGAGTCCAGTAACATGTGTTCACTTTGACTCCTCATCTCTTTCCTTACTTCTTTTCATCTCAAAGTTGGTATTCCTCGCAATCTCCAAGTATCTGGATTACTGACACAAATTATAGCAATATTGCCAAAAAAAAAAAACATTTCTTACTCTTTGAGACTTTTAATACACACTTGATTCGATGCCAGTTATTGCCCAACAAACACCAAGTCTTTCTGTTATCCGCGGTTACTTCAACATCGCTGTTTCGCCTGTCTTGGATGTCTCCAGAAGGGTTATAGGTAACTTGATTGTTGCATTTAGTAAGTCACGACTTTAGCTTCTTGCGTCGAAAAAAAGCTGCTTGATGCTTACCTTGAGGAAAACCAACTTCACTTATCAACGTTTGATGTTAACAATGCTCTCTAATTTAGTACACATTTAGCTTAGTGCTACTGCATTACTTGGCTCTTAGTTCCTCATGCTACAAGGATACAGTATTTAGTCATGTTTAAATAAGGTAATGTTGATTACACGCCCATCCTTTGAACTATCTTCTAATGATGTTCCAGACTATAGTAAACAGAGACGCACTATTCTCAATGTGACATGGCGACAACCAAAAAGTATCCCCGTGTTGAATGAAGCACATGAGATGGTCTCCTTGTAAGTAATACCATTCCTTTTCTATAAATGCCTTCACCCTTGTCGATCATCCATTGCACATAATATCCATGGCTAAATGCTAATTGATTGAGTTGAAAAAGGCAACCGCAGGAATTGACTGTCTACAAAGATGATTCCACGCTCAGATCCCTCGGCAATGCTCTCAAAAAAGCTAAATTTAGTTCCAACTGCAACATCTTACGCCCGAAGAGAGAGGCTTGTTATATCAATTGAATGCGAGCCTCATTACAATTTCTCATATCATGGAATGTTACGCAGTATCACATGGGCTGGTAAGTTTAGGTCAGATTTCAAACCATATGATGCTGATATGAAGCCAGGCCCGAGCGTGCTGACGGAACGAGGGCCAACTTAGAAGCTTGGCACACGGTTTACTATAAATTCCTGGACGTATGAAAGTTTGGCACTGCTAATGGTACGGAATATGCAGGTTGGTCGAGCCGATACGAAGCGTTGATGCCGAACGAACGTGGCAATAAAAGAAGATCGATACATACAAGAACAACACACATAAGAAATGGCCGATGCTATCTAAGAAGCCTCGACAATCCCTCCCTCCCTACCACGAACGATCGATGTAATACAAGAAAACCCGACAATCCCCCCTCCTCCCGCGAACGACCGATATAAGAAGAACCGACAATCCCTCCTCCTCCCGCGAGTGATCATGAAGAATAAGAACCGATAATGTCCCTCCCAAGGACGCTCGATATAAAAAGAATAACCGAAAATCCCCCTTCCTTCCGCGAACGACCGATATCATACAACAAAACCCGACAACCCCCCTCCACGAACGATCGATATAAGAACCGACAATTCCCTCCTCCACGAATGACCGATGTAATACAAAGAAGCCCGACAGATCTCCTCCCCTCGCGAACGACCGATAAGAAGAAAAACCGATAGTCCCCTCCTTCACATAATACCGATATAAGAAGAAGAACTAAGAACTTTCTCTCCCGCGAATGAAGTCTAAGAACCGACAATTCCCTCCTCCATGAACGCTCAATGTAAGAAGAAGAACCGAAACCCCCCTCCTCCGCGAACGACCGATATAAGAAGAAGAACCGACAACATCCCTCCCACGAAGGATCGATGTAAGAAGAAGAAGAACCAAGAATACTCTCTCCCGCAAGAGATCAATGAAAGAAGAACCGACAATTCCCTCCCCCACGAACGACCGATATAAGAAGAAAAACCTACAACTTCGTCTCCCGCGAATGAAGTCTAAGAAGAGCCGACAAACCCCCTCCTCCACGAACGCTCCGTGCAAGAAGAAGAACCGACAATGTCCCTCCCACGAACGACCGATGTAAGAAGAATAAGAACCGACACTCCCCTCCTCCACGAACGCTATAAGAAGAACCAACGACTCCCTCTCCCGCGAATGACGTCTAAGAATAACCGACAATTCCCCCCTCCACAACCAATCGATATAAGAAGAAAAACCGACAATCCCCTCCTCCTCTACGAACGACCGATATAAGAAGAACCAACGGCTTCTTCTCCCGTGAATGAAGTCTAAGAAGAAGCAAACATTCCCTCCTCCACAAACAACCGATATAATACAAGGAAAACCGACAACCCCCTTCCTCCCGCGAGCGATCAAGAAGAATAAGAACCGACAATATCCTTCCCTCCCACGAACCCGCCGATGAGATATAAGAAGAGCCAACAAATTCCTTTCCCGCGAATAAAGTCTAAGAATAACCGACAATCCTCCCCTCTTACGACCGACCGATGTAATATAAGAAACTCCGAAAATTCCCACGATTTGTTGATGAAGAATAGAAGATGCCCTCCCCGCAATCGATCGATGAAAGAAAAGAAGAACCGACACTATCCTCCTCACGAGTGAAGAATAGAAAGACCCGACTATTCCCTCCCCGCAAGCGGCAGATGAAGAAAAAGAAGAACCAAGAATATCTCCCGTTGACGAACACAATAAATATAAGAATCGACAATAACCCTCCTACTCCCAGGAGCCGATATAATACTAGAAGCACCGACAAATCCTGCGAGTGGCCGATGCCACACAAAGACTGTCGGTGAAATTCAAGAAGAACCGATAATACGCCGCCGATGTAATCAAGGAAATCCGACAATCATGATGAAGCATTGATGAAGAACTACAATTTCTTCCCCAAGAATAAAATTTAAGAACCAACAATACCTCCCCGCAAGCAATTGATTGAGCAAAAGAAAAACCGACACTGTCCTCCCCACGAGCGAAGTAAAAGAAGACTCGACAACTCCCTCCCCGTAAGCGATATAAAAAGAACCGACAATGCATCCTACCCCCACGAACCAATAATGAGGCATAACAACCGACAATAACCCCCTCTCTTGAGCGATCGAGCCATACAAGAAGACCGACAATACCCCCTCGTCCCACGAATGACCGATATAAATAAGGAACCCCGACAATCCCCCTCCCTCCTTTGAACGATCGATGAGATATAAGAAGAACCTACAAACCCTTCCCTCCTAAGCACAATCGATGAGGTACAGGAAGAGCCGACAATACCACCTCTCACGAGCTGATATAATAAAAGAAGATCGACGATCCCCATTTCCTCCCGTAGATGATCGATAATACCCCTCTTTGAGCGATCGATGTAATATCAGAACCGACAATGCCCTCCTCTCTCCGTCGAACGATCGATCAAGCATAAGAACCGACAAATCCATCCCCTCCCCAAAGTTTAATCGATGAAATACAAGAAAACTAACAAAGGCTTCACGAGAGATTGACTAAGTGTGACAGCTTAAGGTTCCCTGTCCCGCAAGTGATGTGTGAAGGATTAAAGCTGACAATTATCTCCTCCAAGGCCGATTGATGAAGCATAAGGAGAACCAACAACACCATCTCCTCTCCCGCGAACTATCGATGCAAAAGAAGAACCAACAATGCCATACTCCCACGAATGAACAATAAAATGAAACCGACAATGCCTCCCGGCCTTCACGAATGGCTGATGTCAGATGAAGAAGACCCAGCGATACCCCTCCTCCCACGAATGATCGAAGAATACAAGAAAAGCCGGCACATTCCGCGAGAGGCCGATGTCATAAGAGAAGAATAGCCAATGTAATACAAGAAAAACCGACAATGCCTCCCTCCTGCAAGCGATCGATAAGTCAAGAGTAACCGACAATGCCTTCCCCACGATCGATTTGAGATGAGAAGAACCGAGATTGCCCTCCCTCGTTAGAGATTGAGGAAGAGAAGAACCGACAATACCCTCCCCCACAGACGCGATGAAAGATAAGAAAAGCCGAAAATTCCCTCCCTGCGGACGATCGATGTAATATACGAAGAGTCTACAATCCCTAAATGCAGCCGATGCACATGAGCAGCACGGTCGTTGTAATTCAAGGAAAATCAACAAAGTCCCCCTCCCACGAGCGACCGATGAAGCAAAGAAGAACCGACAATACGAACGATTCACGAAATAAAGAGAGAAACAGCGTCAACTGAAACAATGCTGAACAGCATTGAAGAACGATCTAAGAATGAATCACTTTTACACAAGGATCTCTCTCGCCCATCACAGCAGGCTAATTCGCCCGCAGATTCGACACAAGTATTTGTAATGTACTGTTGTTTTTTGTTTCAACATTACTCCCCGCGGCTACATGGTCGATTTAAACTGAGGCTTTTTAAAAGCAGAACGATACAAACAACCACAGCATCACGACCGTCCGAGCGAGCGAAATTCACCGCAATCTCTAGCTATTCAAACACGCTCATAATCCCTTGTAAACACATATCCCACATATCCCCACATTTTCTAGTAGAGCCTCCATCGCATCCTAAACCTACGCTTGCGCGTCCTGGTAGATGGGCTCCAGGCCCGCCCATGCGTTTGGATCACCGCTGGGGCCAGCCTTGTCTCGCTGCTCCCAGTACTTGCCATTGAATTGCCAGTACTCCTCACCTGTCACCTCGCATCGGGCCTTGTGGAACCACGCTGGAACGAAGTCTTCGCCCCTCTCTTCACGGGCCCGTCGTCGGGCTCGCTGGGCCTGCTCTAGGCGGTTCTTCTCCTCTGCTGCAAAGTCATACTCGCCATCCTCCATGGCACGCTGGTCAGGACGCAGTCGGGAGTCGGTTGGCGCAATCCAGGCTCGCAAGTTGTCATCGATGTGATTGAACGTCAACACAAACGGTGTCAGGTTGAAGGGAATGCCAGTGGGCCGGTCATGAGCCTTCCAGACGAGATAGGCGCGGCTGGGGTCCACAAGATTGCCACCCTGGTGCACGGGGCCGTCGCTCTTGGGCTCATCCACTGAGGCTTCGTAACCAGGAGTCAAGCGGACATACAGCTTGGAGTTCCATTTACCGCCCATGCTGAACCGCACCTTGCCAGCGGAGTCACACACCTTTCCGGAAACCAGGTACGCGCTCGATGCCTTCCATCCACGGGGCTTGAAGTTGAGCAAAGCAGTCTCGCCAGTGTTCCAATTCTTGATCTCCATGGGTCCGTAGTGATCGACAGTCGGGTTTCCGGTGATGATGCCAATGACGGATGATGTCACCTTCCTCCACGTGTAGAGTTCCTCCTTGCCTCCAGCAGTTGGTCGTAGCCTCAAGAACCAGGTTCCCAGATGAGCGATATCGAATGACTTGCCGTAGAAATTGGACTTGACTGCCGACTCTCCCCAGTACGTCCACTTGGGCGACTCGGCCCAGCAGGCACCAACAGGAGGGTGGTGGCTGACTTGTTCAATGAAGAAGCGGTAGTTCTTGTCCGGCCTCACGTACTCGAATGTTTCTCCGAGAAGGGGGTTGAAAGGCTTGGCCACACGTCCGATGGTCGAAGCATACTCACTGGCGGCAAAAGCAGCAACGTAGATGAGTCGTTCAATCGAGTCGGTTCGGTCTGCTGCGAGGTCGAGAAGGTCTGCGTATTCCATGTCCTCACCACAGCGGTACAGCAGTGATGTCGGCTCGTTGAATGACACGGGCAGCGTCATCTTGGTCATATCTTTGCCAATCATGGATTTTAGAATACCCTTTTAAACGTTAGCAAATGTCACTCGAGAAGAAATGGCGTTGGTACTCACCCAAAGAGAAATCTTGGGCCGGTCATCAGCGTCCATCTTGAGTCGTGTTCTGACACCATTCTCGTAACCCTTGAACGACGGGCTGATGTCGAGGCCTCCCGAGACAACAATATCTTGGCTTTCCGTCTTGACATCCTCCTGAGGTAACTCTTCTACTTCCACCTCCCCAGCATCCACCGCATCGTAAAACTCCTCCTCGTCTTCGGATTCGCTATCCGACAAGTCAATCTTGATAGTGGGCTTCTTTCGGAGGCTCTTTGACGGGGACTTTGGTCGAATTGACACAGCAGATGAGGGTTCAGGCTCTGCATCTTTGAACTCGTCGTCGGCGTCGGCGTCGTCGTCTCCTCCGCCCTTAATCTCAGCAACCTCGTTCTCCTTGGCCACCTTGGTGACGGTGATTTCAGGCTCCGAGACGGGAATGCCATTCTCCATGACTTCCCTCAACGCCCTCTTGGTCATTTTACGCTTGAGCTCTGCCTCACCAACACGAGCCTCGAGAACCTCTTGCTCACGGGCCACTTGTGCCATGCTCTCCTCCCACATACGGCGCATGTTGGACTCACGGTCCAGGCGGTATTGCCAATAGGCGTCTCGGTCCTTTGATATACGGAGCAGGTCACCCACCAGCGTCGTCAGGCTCCGGATGGCAGCATCGTAGGTGGTTAGGGCCTGGGAAATGGCAGGGTCAGAAATGGTGGTAGCAGGGTTGTGAGTAAATTCGTGTAAAAGGGCGGCGTGGACATGAGCCATAGTCTCCAGCTGCAGCTTGGCGGATTGGGCGGTGATGTTGAGGGCATCCTTAGTGGCGGTTGGCTGTTCGTGGAGGCTCCCATCGTCGCCGTAGTCGTCTTCGTCGTCCTCATTGTGAGTATAGGCACCATTGTGATGTGACTTTGTGGCTTCGATGTCGGTTCCAATATCAACAAACTCATCCTCGTCAACGCTGCCGATGGTGCTCGGGCCAGGAAAACCGGGTCTCCCCTGCTCAGGGAGCTTGGAAAAGGACTTGTTGGTCATCTGAGAGCTATTTCTGCGGAGATCGGTCATGCTAGTGTTTTCGCTGTGGGACTCCTGGATCGATAGGGAGCTGTGGTCCTTGGCCTGCCTGAGAAGATCGGCGGTGCGGGCGGCCTGCTTCTCTTCCTCCCTCGCCTGGTCCTTGCTCCACTGAATCGAGTTGTTTAGGGCCCAGAACCATCGCTTCGCTTCCACCTCGTGATTGGCCTTGAGAGTGTACTTGACAGAGGACTTTCCTATAATCTCAAACTTTGTCTTCTCATCAGGGCTCATGTGGAGTTTGGCAATGCGCATATTGATGGCACCGCGGCAAGCAGAGCCAGCGTCATCTTGGTGTTTGTAGTAGCTCAAGACGCCATCCTCCAGCACAAACCATCGCAATTGATATCCCTTTCGGTAGTTGGTCCACTTCTTCAGGTAGCCCTTCATCTCACGGGCTTCCCGGCCAGCAAGGGGATCACTGGGGCTTGCTGCAGAGACACCTTGGGATGCGGCATGGCCCAAGACGGCCTTTTCCTGGATTCCCCGCTGGGCGGCGACAGCGGCCGGCGACTTTTTGAGAATTGCCTTGGTTGCATCATCATTGGTGACAGACTGGGGGAGCTTTCCCTTTCGATCTCGGCGGAAGGGATCAGCGCCGTGCAGGAGCAGAACCTGGATGAGGTTGGTGTTTCGCTTTCTGGCGGCCTCGTGTAGCAGGGTACCACCGGTCTGGACTGTAAAAGGCTCGGATGCAAATTCAGGGCTGTTGATGTCGAGGACGGTCTTGACGCGGTGCTCTTCGAGGACGCCGGCCAGGGCCCCGTAGTTGCCCCTCGCAATGAGCTCCTGGACCTGCTTGACCTTGGCCTCGGCGAAAAGCGATCGCGAGAGCTGGAGAAGCTGAAAGATTTCTGGGTTCCGGGCGACGTCAATTGCCAGCTTGCCCTGTGCATTGGCAATGGCATCGTTGATGTCCTTTTGGTCCAGCAGCAGCTTGACTACTGATGTGCGGCCTTGGATGGCGGCCAGGTGTAGCGGGGTGTTGCCTTCTCGGTCGCGGGCATTTACATCAATGGTGCCCAAGCCGTCGGATAAGACGTATTCGATGACGGGGTATTCGGCGCACTGGATTGCCAGATGCAGGATTGTGGTGTCGTCGAGGGAGTTTGTCGATGCATTCATCGAGGACATGCTCGTCCGGGGGCCATTGTCGGCCGTGTCTCGAATTGCTCGGGAGATGGAGGCGGTGTCGCCGCTTCGGAGAGCTTCGACGACGCGAAACTTGCGGACGGACTGCTCGAGGCTGGCCGTCTTGTCGGCGGGGGGGCCAGCAGACGTCTTGGGGGGCAGCTGGCTCGATGAGAGCGACGGCTTGGGCCCGTGGCCGCCGCGCACGCTCGAGTGTTGCGACATGGGAGCGACAGGGTTGGAGGAGGAGGAGGATGTCGGGAGCCGACTATCGTCGGATCCGGAGTCTTCTTCGCGAGTCTCTTTGCGCCGCAGGAGAGAGAGGGCGACGACGGATTTGGACCGCTTGCGGGTGCTGAGATAAACAGCGGTCAGTGGGTGTGGACTGACTT